>JARHVA010004717.1:1115000-1165000 GCA_037957365.1 Torreya grandis
TCCTCATGGTCTAGGCTCCCATGTTAGATAAAGTAATGACTCTAAATAGTCATAAGTATAAACTAGAGAACTAACATCTCAACAAATAAACCCTTAAATACCCTCACATGGTAAAATGAAGACACGAGAACCCAAGTTACCAAATCACTATTCACTTACCAAACTTATAAGTTTAGTATCATAGCATATTTCATCAACTGGATATAAAAATACTAACCACAAATATTTATCAATCCATCTAATTCTAAAACTTTTATCCCAATAAGAAGTAAATGACACTATCTCATTAACTCAAGGGAAAACAACATTTCAAAAACAAGTTTTAACATCATGAAAATAAGATTCCTCTTAGGGCTTATAGTGATGTCAAGGATAGTGAGGGAGTGACAAATCACCTTTATACCCAATATGAGATATGGAACTTTACCTAATCCATATAAACATAAGGGTTCCATCTCATGAGACAACTCCTAACACATTAGAGTCTTCAACAAAAATGACTATCTACACTCTACTACAAGAAAATTCCCACCACACTAGGTGGTACCAAACTATAAATGGTCTAAGAAGATAAGTGTACTTAAGATACAACAACTAAAGAAAATATAATTAAGTTAGAATAATCCCTTGCTTATTTAAGCACTCTAAAAACACAAATGACAAGGGCTACTCAATTAACAAGGAAGATATAATCATACTCGAGTTGTTTGATTTAACGGATCAAACTATGATTGGAATATCTTGTTTACAAAACATGAACTATATTATGTGCTCACCTACCAACATTGATAACATAAAACACCATTGGGACACTTGATAAACCAAGACTTTAAAAACTCTAAGGGGGAAGGTGAGGTGGGGATACAATTTATCCTAAGGTACACACTCAATATTCCATATAACATTTCATGAATGTCTCATACTTAAATACAATCACCAAGTCATACATGAGAATCCACCAACTCTCAAAACTCCAATCATGGTGTAACATGGTTTTGTATTGATGCACTACATCTCCAAAGTACCACTATAATACTTCATGTTGTTAGGTTCACATAGGTGAACAAAAGGATAGGAAAATGCTAATGGACTCATTAGGTCCTAGAGTTTGATCCATATATCTTATACCACATGTAATAACCCTATTGGAGTCCTACTACATATATGCATTTAAAAAAAAAATTAAACACACATACTATTAATATATTACACCATGAGAATCTAACCAGCGATCATATAAAATATTTTAAAATAGATAATTATAAATGAAGCTTACTTTACCATACATCATTGATCAATATCATCATAAAAATACATAATAATATAATATATAATGTAATTTAAAATAACCAGGAATGACTAATACAACATACAATCACTATTATTTATCCTCAATAAATAAGCAATTACAACTCTTCATGATAATGTTTTCAATAATAAATACAACATGGTACAATATATATAGGTAATATACATGGCTCCTTAGATCATGAGTTCCCCAAATTCTCTAGTATCTATGGCAATCTCAAGTGCCATCTCCAAATAAGTACTTTTGTGGGTAGGGAGAGTATCATCTTAGTGCTTTTTCACACCAACTATAGACTAATGATCCCTCACACTAATCCCATTAGGAAATGGCTCTATCTTTATGGATAATTATATAGTGATGGCATAAGAATCCAAAGAGACAAGAAACTACCTGTGTGTTGTAGGATTTATAAAACTAAACATGTAGAGTATCATAGAAAACCTATTTTATTCTAAGATATTGCAAAAACATGTAAACCAAACTCATGAAATGATAATGTATCACTAAAAATTACTTGGCTCAAGTTTTAAAATAATAAATAAATAATAATGATCTATAGATCAATCAAAATCCATACACACCACTTGATAAGATTGCATTCATCTAGGATTATTATGCTAGTAATATAGTGAAGTCCATCTCATTCCTTACTCAGTATCGATAATGTGATATTGGTTAACTTAACATAACCAATATTCATAAGGATTACATTCTACTAGTAACTCTATAACATTATAAACATAGGAGTAGTCAAAAGCATATGTTTACTCTATCAAATGTATGAATGAATCTTACATTATTATATATCCCATACTAGAAATAATGACTATAGTTTATACCAACATAGCAAAATACACAATTAAATGTAGATTATAGTTATTTAATTATTTTTGAAATATTTTACATCCTATGATAAACCATATTACCATAGTATAGTGTTTTTAAATATAACTACTAAGTATCAAAACTAGTCTAATAAAGTAGTTATAAGTCTATGAAAACTATAAGTTTCTATATGAGTAACAAGATATAATAAATCATGTCATAATTCCCATAGAACACAACAATTTTATACCATATAATTCATTAAAATCTCAGGGTTTGTATGCACACATAAATCCCTATTGATTGTCATAAAACATACCATTGATATAAATAACCAACACATATTCACTTAATTTGTCAAACATGTGAATGTATCTAGACATAACAATCATAGTTTCACCACATAGGTATAACATACATTCGTATTATGGATTTCAAACACAATACAATCTATGACATCTCATAATATCATAATTATTTGTTTATGAACCCAACAACATAATTATTATTAATCATTTTTACAATTCCAATAAATAACTGACCCAAAATCATAAATAAACATTTAGAAAGTATGGCTTATACCACCCGAGTATACCCTATGTTTAAACTATATACTAGCATTTAGAGGAAACATAAATCATAAGCACACATAAGGATGCACTATTATATTCTATATATGTCTAAATACCTTTACAAAATATACTCAACATATGTACTACACATAAGTACTCACTACTAGATGTAAATATATTTCAACAACTCGATCATGCTATTCTCAAAAGTTAGATAACTCATAGATAATTTATTCCATAATCTTTCATTTAATTACCTTAATTCCTTTTCTAGATGACTGTTTTCAAACGGTTATAGTTCTTTTGCCATGAACACCTTATGACTTGTTTCAACCATATATTTAATTATAGGTATAATCCCTATACTCGAGTACTTGTACATTCATCATATGTAAGTATTCATATGATATTAAAATACTATACCACTATTCATTTATACTTTTAATCAAGAGATCCATATAGTCAATTATAACTCTAACATATGATATTATATTACATAGCTTATCCCAAGATAATGAAGACGTAAATTGAGCTATGAATATGTACCTATCTTTAAATTCTAGGTTAAGATCCGAGAACTTCATTCACATAATTTCACAACTCTCGATTAATGTGAACAATTCTTATATGTTATATTCTCCCAATACTCATAGATTACTCATATAGTAATGTTTCATGTAAATAAAGATACATAGAACTATGATTAAAAGGTTTTAATTGTCTCATAAACTCATTTATATATTGAATGAATATGATTCTTATTAACAATCTTTATCAATCATAGGAACAAGATCCTCTACATTAGTGTTTGTATGCATACATAAACCTCTATTATACAAAGTTTTATAGTTTATAATCACTCATAGAACTATAGTTAGAGGAACACACCACTAAGTATCATAAAAAGTGATCCCAAACATATCATAAGGTATCAAAAGATAATAAAATACTACATTGAGTTAATTATACTCCTTATACCTTATTAAACACTATTTTTTACGATTTTGCAAGTTATAATTACATTTTTTTAATTTCAAATAAGATTTTTCAAAAACCCATTGTTATAGTAAATCAACTATTAGTTTTAATAAAATAATATTAATAAACAACCATCTAATCAATTTGAGGCTAATATTTTTTCCTAAATAAATTCATCATTTTAATATGTTTACCCTATTTGAGGTTCTTAAATCTTGTTAAACCTATTAATCTACATATTTCCATAAGATCAATCCCATTGATCATTATTCATAAACCCCATATATATTTTAATAGATACTCATGTATTGGCTCATACACATCCCAAAATTTATTTATAAACTTAGTTCAATTCCATATTTCTTGAATTATTACTTAGACCAATTAGTTAATTAAGATGCTAAAATATACAAATCTTGTTATTCAAGACATGACTTGTTGGAACTTAGTTCCTTAAACTCTAGAAGTCTCCATACAATTTAAATAAGTCTTTTTTATAAATATTTTCATCTAATAAAGTAGTTTTCTAAACTTATATAAATCTCTTCAACCTACAATATTCCTCCTTGAATCCTATGAATTGATTTTTTTTACATAAACTTCCCTGTATGACAGCTGCATATACATACATTTAAGTCAAATTATTTAATAAGTGAATTTTATTGATTGCTTAAGGAATTAATCATATTCATGCATATTTATATTTGTAAATCATATTGATATTAAATACACATGCCTATTGTTCCACTATAGATAGTGATTTGGACTAATTATATGTTATAATAATTAATTGTATTTAATTTTCTATTGATGTATTAGTTATATGTATTTGGCTTCAATGTATTCTAATGCCTCATTGAATCACTTATGCCACACTCAGTACCCAACCAATTAATTAAATGTAACTTTTCATGGCCATGAAAAGATGAATTTCAGATTAAAATAACTATAATCAACATGCTCATTGACCAATTACATCTATTTAAGGTGATTTGCTTGAATATAAGGCACCATATACAATTATGTGGTCCTTATATTTTCAAAAGCATACCCAAATAGTTATATTTATTATTAATTGATTCACTACTCATTTTTTAAGTCGATTCTCTCTCTTATTAAATTACTACCATTTATTTAGTTATTTCCCTACAATTGATTGAATATATATAAAATTAAGTCACTGAGCATAAATTGCTAATAAATTTGTTGTATCATAACTTAGGTTGTTGAGCATAACTTAATTCACTAAGAATAAATTGATAATGAATTCATTTTATAATTTTAACAATGACCCTTATTTATCAAGTATAGCAATGATCTACAATGTTAAACTGTAGTCAATCTATATTATTATAGTCAATGTATATTATTAGGATTCTTACTATATTATGATTCTTATTAAATTGGTATAATAGTGTTTCAAACTAGAATTTTGCTATAAATTTATATTGTCATTTAATAATTTACATCCATTTACTATATACTATCAAATAGATAGCTTAAGAATTTAGATCAATTAGTATATTACCATTTTAGATCATAAAATCACTATTTATTTATAGTAAATAACATAAAATCACTGCATGTAATTTCATTTAGAAAATATATAATCATATCGATTCATATAGTTATATAGTATTAAGTTGTATCACTCTAAATAAATAGTTTGGCACTCTCATGTATCTCACCATTAAAATATAACATAAAACACCTACCTCATTAGTGGTGACCAAAAAGAAGCATTTGGCTACGCCCGTCTCTTATTTTTCTTTGATCTAATTTCTCCAATCTATATTTCCTCTTTTTTGTCTGTTGTGCCTCCATTCTGATATTGCCAATCCTCCTTTCTTTAAAAAACAATCCTTCTCCCTTTTTTTCATATTCCATCCTCAAATAAGAAGGGTGTAGTTTTTTTTAAAATATTTTTCTTTTTCTTTTACTTTCCTTTTTTCCTTTATACCTATATTTCCTTCCTTTTTTTAAGACTATTTTATTTCATTTTTATATATTTTTAGTTATTATTTTTATTTTTATTTTCCAAAATTTCCTCATAAATAGTAATTTCCCAATTTTGCTACATTTTAACATTAATTATAAAAACTAGTAAATTCACTAATTTGATTAGTATTCAAAAATACCCTAACAGATTAATTAAATCAACAAATTTGAATCAAATTTACTTGCATTAATATCCATAATATTAATACACAAATTCCACACCATAATTTTTTTTAAATGACCATTTAAAACATACTAGAAAATCAAGATCAAACAATAATCTAATGGAAGCATAAATAAATATGTTGTGTTAACCATTTATTATGCAGTCTAACATGTGCTAGCTATAGTGGTGTGTGTAGGGTTTTCAGCATTTTATATGTCATCCTCTAACATCTCCATCTAAATCACCCTATTCAACAATGTTCTCCCTCTGTCACCCTTTGATGGGTGAGTTATCCTATTTCAATCTCACAACAAGCAAGTTGTTAGATCATATCAACATGATAAACATACAACATAAAATATAATTAAAATAACATATCAACATGTTCATAATGTAAACACATACACTAAAATTAACTCACATAAATGAAAACATATATCCTAAGCAATATCCTACTATCCCATAACAATACATATCTCAAATCTTAGTAAAATAGCCAAATCCAATTTGTCAACTACAAATATCCCTAGATAATTGGATAGTTTGTTTGGCAAGGAATTAGGATGTAACATTCAGAATAAAGGTTCTACCCCTATAGGCTCACCTTGAAACTCTAATTAATTCTTATATACCTTATTCACATGCTAAAATAATTCCATAAAAACTTTACATGCCTATGTCCATTAATTTCACCATGCACATACCTCTTCATGTCATGACTAGGCTTCTTATGCACTTAACATCAATGCCATGTACCTTCTATGAATACAAAAGACATTAGTTGACTTCAAATTATCTATTTCTCTTTCTCTCATGAAAAATTTATTTCATGTACCTTATCACATCTCACACTACGTACTTCCCTTAGTCACTTTTAACATCAACTTTCACAAGATGTACCTTTGACATCAATGATAATACTTTACAATATCCCCCTTTGTCATTGATGGAAATCGCTCTTAGAAACTAATCTCAACAATATATTTCTAATCCATTATAAATTTTCTATACATTTGACATTAATGACAAAGAGATACCTACAACTTCATGGATCACACCTCTTACAACTAGACAAATCAACACACAGGATTATGAGTCAATGAAGCAAAATACAAACATTCTCCCCTATCTCCATGCATACCTTCTTGGCACTACTTACCTAATATTTGAGCTAATGAACCACCTAATTATCTACCAATAAGAATTTTACTTCCTTAATGACCACTAGGGGTAGAAATTACACCCAATTCCTATCTTAGATGTTCAAATGTTGTCTTTAAAAGTTGATTGGTTGGAATATTCATAATCTGATCCTTAGAAAATACATACTCAAGCTTGGAATTTTGTTTAATTATCTATTCTCTTAAGAAATGATACTTGATAGGAATGTGTTTAGTCTTTGAGTGCATTATTGGGTTATTTGATACACTTATATCACTTGTATTGTCACAAAAGATAGGGATAGGACTATCTACTCCATTTTGTAGTCCTTTAAGGTCTACCTCATCCATATCACTTGAGCGAAACATGAAGTTATTGTAATTTAGTCAGCCTCAAAGGTAGATAATGTCACTAATGGATATTTTTTACTTACCCATGATACAAGGTACTCTCCTAAGAAGAAAACTCCTCCACTAGTGCTCTTTCTATCATCTCAACTTCCTGCCTAGTCTGCATCTATATAGGTTATCAAGTTAAAATCTTTGCTCCTTGGATACCATAACCCAAACTTTGTATTCCCTTTGAGATACCTACTTATCCTTTTTACTACTTGAAAATGATTTTTATTTGGATCTTCTTAAAATATTCCCACATGACCTATTGCTTGCATGATGTTAATTCTAGTGGTAATATTGTATAGAAAAATTCTAATCATTGACCTATATGATGTCTGATTGGCCTTTAGAGATCCATCATCTTTGATTAATTTACACCCTGTGATCATAGGTATGCTAACTACCTTGTATTCCATCTCAAATTTATTCAACATCTCTCTTATGCACTTAGCTAGTGAAATGAATATACCTCTTTCTAATTGATTAATTTTTAACCTAAGGAAGAATTATATTTCTCCCAGTATATACATCTCAAAATATTTCATCACATCTATAAAGGCCTTAGTCATAATCTCACTATTTCCACCAAACATGGTTTCATCCACATATACAACCACTATTAACTGATGATCATTTTATATCTTTATGTATATATTATTTTGTGCAACTCCTCTTTTTAATCCTTAGTCCAATAAGTACTTGTCTAATCTGGCATACCAAGCTTTAGGAGCTTACTTTAGAACAAAAAGAGACTATTTAAATATACATACATAGTCCTTATTACCTAATAATTAAAAACCTTTAGGTTGATATATGTACACCTTCTCTTCTAATTTCCCATTCAAAAAGATGACTTCACATCAATTTGATACACCTTGAACCCTTTGAATCTTGAATATGCTAGAAATAGTCTGATAGCCTCCAATATTATTACTAGAACAAAGATGTTCTTAAAATATATCACTTATACTTGTGCATACCCTTTCCATACCAATCTATCATTTTTCCTAGTGACTTCTCCATCTTAATTCAACTTGTTCCTAAACACCCATTTTGTGCTAGTGACATTCTTGTCTTTAGGCCTAGGAACTAGTTCCCAAGTCTCATTTTTTTCTATTTGGTCTAACTCTTCATTCATAAAACATATCCAAAAATTATATTTTCATGATTATATAAGGTTATTAGGTTAAATATTATAAAATAGAGAAACAATATCTTAATTTAAGTTACTTACTATCTTTATTCTTGTTTCTCTACATGCATCTTTATTGTCAATAATTTTTAATTCAGGATGGTCACTCTAAATCTATATTAAAGGAACATTTGAATCTTATCTTTCCTCAACTTATTCTTTTTCATCATTTACCTCTATTTTTTATTCTTAATTATTTAATTCCAACTTCTCTGACGTATCTTTTGACTGAGAGTGTGACTTCTTATAACTTATCTCATCAATCTTCACATTAGTGATTTCCACTATCTTCTACAATCTCTTATTATAAAATTTATAGGATGATATTATTGATTGGTATCCAAATAATATTCCTTCATCATACCTAAAATCAAACATACCTAAGTCTTCCTCATCTCTTTTGATGAAGTATTTACTTCCAAATACTCTAAAGTGTTCCACATTATCAGGTCTATCTTTCCATAACTCATAGGGGGTTTATTGTCATTTATCCTTATCTATCCTCTATTAAAAATGTATATTGAATTGATCACTTCCTCTATCCAATATCCATCAAATAACCATGATTAATTTAGCATATCCCTTGCCATTTCTTGAACTATTCTATTCTTTCTTTCCACTACCCCATTTTGCAGAGGTGTCCTAGCTACTGAGGACTATCTCCTTATCCCATGGACCTCATAGAAGTCATGAAATTAATAAGAACAAAAGTCTCCTCCTCTATCATATCTTAGGCATTTTATATTTACATTCTTTTCATTCTAAACTATATCCTTGAATGCCTTGAACTTATCAATAGATTCATACTTTCCTTTCAATAATTATACCCAAGTCATTCCTGTGTAGTTATCTATTAGTAACATGAAATAGCTATCTACTTGAATGATTTGGATTTTTTTATTTCTAAAAATATCATTGTGTATAAATCTAAATATATTTTAGTAAAATACTCCTTAGACTTAGACCTTCTTCTAGTTTTCTTACCATGTTGACATGCCTTGCAAAGTGTGTTTGTAGGTTTGGTGATTTTAGGCATATTATTCACAAATGTTTTATAGATTATATTGATTAGTTTATAAAATTTAATGTGGAATAACATTTTGTGTCATATCCAACATTCATCCATATTAATCATAAAGCATCTCTACTTCTTGATGTCATTTAATACATATAGATTATTTTCAATCCTCTAAGCATTGGTAATTATCCTCCTTGATTTAGCTCTCCTTATATCATACCATATATCATTAAATGTTAGTGTGTGTACTTCATTAAAAATTTTACTTAAAATAATTAAGTTAAATTTTAATACTTACACATACGACATATTCACTATCTTGGTCTTCCCATTGTCCAAACTGAGTATAACCTTGCCAACAATATTGGTAGTTGTGTTATCTCCAAATCTCACTGTCCTTGTAGCATTCTTTTTCAATGAAATTAACTTGCTCTTATCCCCTATCATGTTTCTTTATAAACCACTATAATATATATATATATATATATATATATATATATATATATATACATACATACATAGATATATATATATATATATATATATATATATATATATATATATATATATATATATATATATATATATATATATATATGTATGTATGTATGTATATATATATATATATATATATATATATATATGTACATATATATGTATGTACATATATATATATATATATATATATATATATATATATATATATATATATATATATATGTACATATATATATGTACACACACACACACACACACACACACAGATATATATATATATATATATATATATACACCATCTCATGCCTTCATCTTGAATGTGAAATGCAGTCTAAGCTAGAATTAATTATTCTCCTTTAGTCTTTCATTCCTCCTTTACCTTGTCCATAGGGTCTAACTTCTTGATCCACTTCTCAGTGGCATGACTATATACCAATTTTTTTACTGACCTTACTCATATGCCTCATATTGAAATATTTTGTAATATGTCCTCTTTTATTACAATTATAGCACAAAATTATACTTCTACTATTGAAATGAGCATTCATCATATTCCTCCATGAGAAATTGATTCTAACATGATGTCTACAGTCCATAGCTCTATGTCTATATTGATTTCATGAGAAATAGTAACCATTGAAAGGATTAACATACCTTATTTTTATAATGTTCAATGATGCACCTCTACCTTTGTTGTCTCTTGAAAGAGTCATGTTCTTCTTGACTTGTTGATGATCAATTTGAGTCTCAAATTTGAGACTTTCTACATATGTCTTTACTCTATTAGTACCATCACTTCTTGATAGTCCATTGTCCTTTGAGTTTTGACTCTCCTTATTTTCATTTTGGTCTTATTTAAACCCAAGACCTATCTTTTCATGTGGATACCTCTGACTATTCAAAATATCACAAAGAAATTCAATGCTCTTTTCAAATTTATGATGTGTCTTTAATTTGATTGTTGTTTGATCTAATTTTTAATTCAAGGAATCCATTTTTGTTCTAAACTTAGTACATTCTTCCTCTTGGTCTTAAGACTTATAGTGACAATCTGAATTTGTGTTTCCAACTACTTGATTATCTCTTCATGTTGATTGGTGTTGTTTTTTAGTCTCTCTTCAAAGAGATTGAGTTGTTTCTCATAACTCTTCACCAATGACCTCAGTTAATGATTCTTGCTTCTTAAGAACTTAAAATACTCTAGAGCACTCACTAATTCTACCTCAAGGTTAATTTTAACCTCTCCTTCATCTAATTCTTCATCTTCCATAAGACTTTTCATTTTTCAACAACCTTCGTTGTCTATTTTTTTGGCCATGAATAAAGTTTCATTGCTATCATGATCATTATTTTCATCATCACTATCAAATATACTTGTGTCACTTATATTAGATTAGATAATGTCTTATTTGGTATAAAAACCTCTCTTATTCTTGAATGATCCTTTCTTGTCTTCATACTTCCTGAAACTCTTTTTACTTTTGTCAAGCTTATAAAATTTTTTATCACCACCATGATGTTCATCATGCTCATTCTTATCCTTGTTAGGGCACTTGGATGCAAGGTGACCAATAATACCATAGTTAAATCACTTAAATGGTAACTTGCCCTTATACTTACCTGATCCTTTGCATAGTTTTATGACAAACATGGCTTCTATCTTGTCAACATCCATATCTATATCAATATCATCCTTGATCTTTTTACCTTATAATTTTTTCTCAACTTTGAAAGCAAATTCCTTCTTGGAAGGTCTTCCATCACTTATTCTCATTTCATAGGTAGTTAGGATTCCATGAAGCTCATCCATATATAGTATGTTGAAATCTTTGATCTCCTCCATAGCAGAGAATTTTGAATCAAACTTAGATGTTAGATATATTAATATTTTTTTTACTAATATTGATTTTTTGAACTTCTCTCGTAGACTTCTACTGACATTTACCACTTCATCCACTCTTAACAAATAAGATGTAATGTTTTCATCCTCCTTCATTCTCAAACTTTCAACTACCTTTGGTGGGTATGCAATTTTACCATCTTGAATTTTGTATCTCCTTCATAGATGGTTTGAAAATTTTACCAAATTACTTTGGATGTATCACAATGCATGACCTTGATATATTTTACCTCTAAAATTCCACATAGGATGACATTCATTATCTTAAATTTATTTTCGCTTACCTTCTTGCCTGTTACGTCAGTTGGCGGTATAGTAGGTGGAGTGAATCTATCAACAATATATTTCCATATGGCATATCCCATATACATTAGATAGGTATTCACTTTGATGCTCTAAAATGCATAGTTACTCCCAATAAAGAGAGGAGCCTTATTGGTTGATAAACCTCTTTGTACTTGATGACTAGACATGATTGTGTTTCTGCGATCTCCTTTAAGCAGTTAGGCCTACTTCAAAGGACCAAGATATGATAAAAATTGTTGGAAGCATATTCATTAAGAGTGGGGGGGGGTGTGAATCAGTGTTTAAACAAATTATTTCAATTATACATTAGAATTATTTGGACAATGAAATTAATAGAGTAATATAGAAATGCATAAAGAATCATTCACATGAGCATGAAAAAAGAAAACACATATATGAGTGGGAAACAGTCAAGGGGAGTAAAACCCATTATGATATATAAAAATGGACTACTATCTTATGAAACAATGTCCTCTTTATAAGTGTGCATTGTTCTTGTAACTAGATGTCATTGAAGTTATTTCATAAAGTTTTTCACTTCTTTGGAGTCTTTTCTTAGTCATATTAGCTTCACTTTAGAGACACAAGGGAAATTTAATTATACACAAGTGGTTATTCTTTGGAAAATAAACTATGCTTCTTGTCATGATTACATGGAACACTTTTTCATGAGAAATAATCATACTCCACTCTTATATTGATAGATTGCCACCCTTTTTAACTCAGGTCAGTGCAGTGAGTGGGATAATACTTGTAAGAAGGTTTTTGGTACCTTAATGTTATATGTTTCCATATATATTCATTGCCATGTGGACTATACAATGTGTACCTATACTATTCAAGGCATTCTTTAATCTCTTTTCAGATATCCTATTGAGGTTTATATCACTCCTCTTCCCCTACTTATTATCATCTTTTTAGATACTATTTTACTCTCTCTTCTTACTCCTAACTTTTTAGATGACCCATCCATAGTGGATATTACTCTTCCTTCTATCAATCCACCACTACATGATGTGATTCAACCTAACCTTAGCTATCCCATTGCAGATTATACATTCATTCTTATGCATGATGTTGTTATTCAAGATCCATCACATACTATTACTTCAAAGTGATATAATGTTTCCAGTGATAGTTTACCTTATGAGATCATCAACGACTCTTTTCTTCCTTATATGGATCCGTATGATTCATTTGTAGTCTCTTCTTTAGCTTGGAGGGTTGTTGAGCCTTGCTCTCCACTTCACATGGACATTCCTTAAAAAAAATGTTCCATGTAATTCTTCTTCATTAAACTCACCTATATTTGATGACACTTCTAATCTTGAGCATATTTTTAAGATTATTTAATCTTATTCTAGCACAAATGAGTATAATATTTATAAAGACACACATCACCATCTCCTTATCAACTTCTATATTATGGGGAGTTATTTATAATAAACCTACCTTTATTCTACTTTTAACATTACAAAGTGTAGGTATATTGATTACAAACTCATCAGACATTGGTTAGTCTATTCCATAGGTACATGGCATTTTGTATTCCTTTATTGCATCTACTTTTATTACACAATCATTCTATAGAGCAGTTGGCCCTCCTACCTTGCATGAGGAGAATAGTTCCTTGGTTGGAGTTCTATTAGGCACTTGGTGGAACCATTCACTATTCCATGGGGATCTAATATTCATTGTAAATTCTTGTAATAGGTTCACTTTAGTGGTATTATATTCAGTTCTTATGCATGAACTTACCTAACTTATGCCACACTTTTGTTTTAGACCCTACTAAAAGTTCTTTGCATTATTTCCCACATCTTCCATTATGTAATGGGCAAAATTCTAGTACACCATTCATGTTTTTCCTTTAGAAAATAGAATAAATATTGTTTGATATGGATGGAGCTTATTTATTCTTCAAGTAGAGGATCTCATCAGTGACATTTTTCATCTTGTGATATCTATTGTATGTATCTTCAACATATTCTATGGGGACTTATCCGTTCTCCTCTATCCATGTGAACTATTTTCTCTTACTTATGGACACATTTTTGGTTGTGACCAATGTCCTTAGAGCATGCATAACTTCTTTTTTTTTCTCTCTTTTAGGGGATGATTTCTATCCTATGGGTTTTCTCTATTTCATCACTTTATAGCCTTCAAGTCTTGTTGTTGGGACCCAATTATTCTATCCACCTAATCTATGCTTAATGAAGGGTGTTAATGTAGATTTTATCTACTATATGGTTTTACTTAAATAGAATATTTTATCTTGGTTAGATTATTCTTGGTCATTAGTGAATATTTATCCCACATCCATGAAGATGTTGGTAAATGTCTATCTTTCACCTATAACTATACATTTACCATTTCTTTTATGGCTAATGCAAAATACTTTTTAAACAAATTATCTTTGGTGAGACAAGTTTATTTATCTTAAGGATTTTAATATTTTATGTAGTTTATCCATACAACCTTGATTTTTCAGTTATTCTTGACATCATCTGACATAAGAAAAAATCCTAATGATTCACCTTGTTTAATTATATTCTAAAAATTAGATTTTCATTTGATGAAACATTAGTGTAGTATAGTAAACACTAGAATCAACACTTATATCATGATTTTGGTGTTTTTTTTATGGCTTATCATGCATATAATTTTGTTGAATAGTTAGTTTCATTTGTTAAGGATCATTATCACTTTGTAAGTTATCCATTTATATCAAACACAAAGGTTTCTAAAATTGGTCTTTTTTCTCAAAACCTTAGGTCATCTAATTTGGGTCATGTGACATTACAATACATGGGTTAGTGGGCTCAAATGAAGTTAGGATGACATTAAATAACCCTTTTTTAATCAGTGTTTTCTACATCACTATATAATCTAAAGAGGGATTCAAATTGATGTAGTTTTCCCCATTATGAGGGTTTGTGTGTGAATAATTGTGAAATATGCTATATATAATTGGATCTAGTGATCTATCTTGTAAATTTAAAAATATGACTAATGGGATGTTATTTTAATGATTCAGAATTATAATAAGACCAAACCTATGACTTATTTAGAAATATGGGACAATGGGGTAGTATATCTCAGTGGTGCAAATGATTTCAAGTAGTGTATTGTGTGCTTGAGAGGTGTTCAATAGATTTATAAATAATTACATTTGATTTTTATATTCATCTACTTGAACTTATTCGATGTTATTAATTTGACCTCACTTTATTTAATTATATGGCATATTTCATCAAATCATTTGAACTTATCGAAAATGATAGAATCTTGAAAAAGAGTGAGAAATATTTGAATAAAAATATATTTAAGCTAATTATTAGTCATTTGATTTGTCATTTTGTCTATAATGGTCTTATATGTTAGAACATACTCACTGATTATCTCAGTTTGACCCTGTTTGAGCTTTGAAATTTGAACATAGGATAATATCTCACCAATATTGATAGAAAAATGTGCCAACATCTAATTTTCAAAAGGATCTAAATTTGTAATTGATTCAAGAGGAAGATCACATAACCATTTGAGAGAATAATATTTAAGACTTCATGGAAAGATATTCATTAATGACCTATAATTATCTATAAAATCTAGATAAAATACATGAAAGGCATGTAAATGTTGTTCAGAGTCACCTTTGACTTCATAATTAAGAAGCTTAGAAGCCATAAAGACAATTATAAGAGGGTAAGATCCAATTGATGAGCCATCATATTACCAAAAAAGGTATAAAAATATAAGGAAGAACTAGCATGATAAATGGTTTTCTCAATATTAACTACCTTGTCTTGCAAGATAAGAAGTACTTGCTCAAGGTAAGCATTGGTTGTAGTAATGGGGCGAAGGGGGGGGGAGGGGGCGGTGTGGGGGAAGAGTTAGAAGTGACTAAGGGTGTATAAATATGATTTTATGTAATGGTTAAAATAATTATATTGGAAGGATTGGCATAGGTTTATTTATTAATTTCATCTTGAGTAACATACATAAATGAATCAATTTTTTGGATTCAACTAAGCCTAAACTTGAATTTCAGCATGATTGACTTGGGTATATAGTTTTGAAAAAAGATTCATGATCTACCCATAAATATTATGAGGGGTGGGTATTAAGACATATTGTGATGATAAATTAATAACAAAATGTTTCTTTTGTTGCCAAGTCATTACAAATTTAACAAAATCTATAGGAGAAAAATGATGATAATATAAGATATAACAATCATTGGATCAAGAGAAAGAGGTAAGGTATGAGAGATAACTTATTTACTACTTTACATTTGAACCATAAAAAGACATAATTATTATCATGTTGGAAATAAATTTTAGATTCTAAAAGGAGCTTCATGATGTTATGTAATACATAAGATAAACATATATAATTTGAGCCCATGATGAATACAAAAGTGACACAATAAAATCTAATAACTATGACGACAAGGCAACCAAAAATCAAGGAGAATAAGTGATCTAGGTAAGTGTTTGAATTATTTTTAGGCTCTAAGATATACTTTAGCATTCATTGATTAGTATTAACCCAATATTTTAGATCATTAGGTATAGAGGTATAACCCTCCTTGTAACACATTAACCTTGATTTGAAGGGTAAGTTGAGAGTAACTTTCTAATGTGATATGTAGAAAGATAAAAGAGGATTCATATTGGTGTAAGCAAGAGATCTTAGGAATTTTTGATATACAATGAGACACATGGAAACTAAATTATATGTTTAGCTTTGTACTATATCTATGAGTATTGAAGTAAAATATCATTCCAGGATGTTTTTAAATATAACACTGTGCAGTCCTTCACAAAAGTAGATAAGTAGTTTTAAAATTGTCAAAACACAGTTTCTAAAAAAGTAAAGATAAAAAAATTAAAAGAAAGGGAAAATATTTATAAATAGGAAAAGAAAAAAATTCAACATGAAGTTAAAGGAAAGAGTCTCTATGTTTGTATCCATCTAAAATAACAAGATAATGTTTTTTAGTGTTGAATTACTTGAACGTTGAAAAAAATGAATTACTATGTTAAAAATAGTATCCAAGGTTGAGGATTGTATTCTTTTAGTGTCATGAAATTACATTATTAAAATGAAACCCTAAACCAAAATTTAATAAGTAACAGATATTATTCTAACTATAATGGGTTCACTAAAATATTTATACTTAAATTAATGATGAATTACAATTAACTCTTATTTAAAATTTCAACTATTGAAATTTGATCTAGGATGATATATAAGATATAAAATAGTAAAATATAAAGATTTATTGAATTTACATAATTTTTAAATTGTTAAAAATGGAAACTAGGTTTAGATTTAGAGAATTTTCCTTGAATAATAATTTATTTCAAATTGTATAAACTTTCTGCAAGCTTTGAGTGTATGAAAAATACTGAAAACATAGTTTTATTAAAAAATAATGACTCCTTGTCTACTTCAACAATTATGCAGAAAGAAGATAAAAATGTAATGCATTATTGTCTGTGTAATGTGACTTTATCTTGTCAGACTATGCACCATATCTAAATATATAGGTTTATTCACCAACATGTGTATGCTTTCAATTTATTTGTGAAAAATGAATTGATGTAGGAAAGCCTTGTAAAATTAAAAACCTAAACCTACATGAGCACACAAAAGGAGATCAAATGCAAAAGGAAAAAACATGGGGGAAGTGGAAATGATTGAGATATCATAAAAAAATCTCTTATTGACTGATTGTTTCTTACATAGTCCAAAGGGCCTCAGGCCAATGTATTTCTCCTTTTAGGAAAGATCATATGAATGCAACTAGAAAAATTGATTAGAAATCTTGACAAATAATGTCTTCAACCTGAAATAAACAATTTTAAACTTAGACAAGAATTTTAAAATCATGGTTCAATCGCAATAGAGATATTTACTCAAAAAATAGAAGTTTATTTGTATTGTTTCCTTCATCTTCCTTTATGGAATGGGTAGAATTCTATTACAACATTCATTTTCATCCTCTAGAAAATGGAAGAAATATTTTTTGATGCAGATGGAACTTATTGAGTCTTCAGGCAGAGGATATCATCATATACATTCATCATTTTGTGAGCTCTATTGTAGGTAGATTCAACATATTCTATTGGGACATCTTAGTTCTCCTATCTCAATGTCCTCTATTTACCATTACTTATGGATGTATTTTTGTTTATGACCAATGTCCTTAAAGAATGCATAGCTTCTATTCCTTTCTCTATTTTAGGGGAGGAGATTTGTACTATGTATTTTCTTAGTTTCCTTGCTTTATGAGAGTTACATTATGGTTGGGTGACTCATCAAGCCTTATTATTAGGACCCAATTCTTCTATGCACATAAGTTATGCTTAAAGAGGGGTGTTATTTTAGGTTTTCTCCACTATATTATTTTACCTATATACTCTATTTTAGTTTACTTAAATTATTCTATATCATTAGTGAAATTTTATCCCACAAGCATGAGGATGTTGGGACACATCTATCTTTCACCTATAAATATACATTTGCTATTGTTTTATGGCTAATGTAAAATACTCTTTCTACAACTTCTCTTTGGTGAGATAAGTTTATTTATCTTGAGGGTTTTAAGACTTTATGTAGGTTATCCAAGAAAGATTCATTATATAGTTGATATTGTCATCATCCAATAGAATAAGATAGTCTAATGATTCACCTCATTTCATTAGATTTTGGAAATTAGATTTTGGTTATATGGAACATTAGTGCCATACTGCTAATAATGGCATAGACACTTTTATCATGATTTTCAATGTTTTTCTTATGGCTTATTTAGTTTTATTATTAATTTTCACTATCACTTTGTAAGTTATCCATTTAGATCAGACATAAAGGTTCCTAAAATCAATCTTTTTCTCAAAACCCTAGGTCCTCTAATTTGGGGCATGTGGCCTTGCAAGACTTGGGTTATTGAGCTCAAATGACGTTAATATGAAAATAAATAACCCTTTATTAATGAGTGCTTTCTACATTACAATATAATCTAATAAGGGACTTAGATCAATTTAGTTCTCCCCATTATGGGTTTTTGTGTGTGATTAATTTCACAATATGCTATATGTGAGTGGATATATTGATCTAGATTGTAACATGAAAGAAATTGATTATAATATGTTATTTTAATTCTTCAGATTTGGAAATATGGAAGAATCGAGGAGTATATCTTAATGGTGAAAATGATTTTAATTAGTGTAGTACATGCTTGAGAGGTGTTTGCTAGATTGATAACAAATGACCATTGATTTTTATGTTCTTCAATTTTAAATTATTAATTGTTATCAATTTGACCTCACTTTATCTAATTATATGGCATAATTCATCAAATGATTTGAACTTATCAAACATGATAGACTCTTGAAGAGGGGTGATAAAACATTGAGTAAAAACATTTTGAAGCACATATTTAGTCATTTGATTTGTCATTTTGGGTAGAATGGTCTTATATGTTAGAACATACATATTAATTATCTCATTTGGACCTTGTTTGAGATTTGAAATTTGAACATAGGATAATTTATCACCAATATTGATAAAAAAAAGTTCTAAAAACTAATTTGTTAAAGGATTGAAAGTTGTAATTAATTGGAGAGAAAGATCACAGAACTATTTAAGAGCATAATCTTTGAGACTTCATGGAAAGATAATCATTAATAACCTATAATTACCTATAAATCTAGATAAACTACATGGAAGGGATGTAAATGTTGTTCAAGGTTGCCTTTTCCTTTATAAAGAGGAAGCTTAAGAGCCACAAAGGTAACTAGAAGAGGGTAAGATCCAATTTGATGAGCCAATAGATTATAGAAGAAGGTATAAAAAAAAGGAAACACTAGAATGAGAAATGGTTTTCTCAATATTAGCTAGCTTGTCTTATAAGATAAAAAGTACTTGCTCAAGGGAATCATTAATTGTAGTAATGGGAGGGTTATAAGTGACTAAAGGTGTAGAAATATGCTTGTATTCAATGGTAAAAATAATTGTATTATAAGGATTAGTAGAGTTTGATTTACTAATTTCATCTTGAGAAATATACATAAATGAATGAATTTTTTGTGTTTACCTAAGCGTAATATTGAATTTCAGCATGATTGAGTTGGGTATCAAGTTTAGAAATAAGATCCATGATCTACCCATAAATATGAGAGTGGTGGGTACTAAGACATATCATGATGATAAATTCACAACATAATATTTATTTTTTTACCAAGTCATTGGATATTTAACAAAAGATATAGAAGGAAAATGATGACAATATAAGGTATAACAATCATTTGGATCAAGAGAAAGAGGTAACGTATGACAAATAGCTTATTTACTACTTTAGATTTGACCCATAAAAAAACATAATGATTAACTTGTTGGAAATAAATGAGAGATGTTATAAGTAACTTCATGATGTTATGTAATACATAAGTTAATCATGTATAAGTTGAACCCATGATGAATACAATAATGAAAAAAACAAATATAATAACTATGAAGACAATGTAAGTAAAAATCAATGATAACAAGTGATCTAGGCATTTGTTTAAATTATTTGTAGGCTCTTAGATATAATTAATCATTCATTGATTATTATCAACCTAATATTTTAGGTCATTAATTATATAGGTGGAACCATGAATTTAACCCACTAACCTTGGTTTGAAGGGTAAGTTGAGAGTAAATTTCTAATTTGATATGTTCATCTCAAGTTTACCATAAATTAGACAAATAAAAAAGGATTCCTATTGGTGTAAGAAAGAGATCTTAGGCATTTATGATATACTATGAGACACATGGAAACTAAATTTTATGTTCAGCTCTGTAATATGGCTATGAGTATTGAAGTAAAATCTATCACGGTAAGATATTTGTAAACAAAATACTATGCAGTCTTTCACGAAAGTAGCTAAATAGTTTTAAAATTGTCAAAACACAATTTATAAAAAAAGTGAAAAAAAAGAAAGGCAAAATATTTATGAATAAGAAAACAACAAAATTCAACCTGAAGTTGAGGAAAGAGTCTCTATGGTTGTATCCCTCTAAAATTTAAAGACATTATTTTTCAATGTTGAATTACTCTAAAGTCAAAAAAACTGAATCGTTATGTTACAAATAGTATCGAAGGTTAAGGAATGTATTTTTTTTTAGTGTTAAGAAATTACGTAAATAAACTGAACCCCTAAGCCAAAAAATAATAACTAACGAACAATATTCTAACTATAATGGGTTCACTAAAATATTTATATTTAAATTAATGATGAATTACAATTAACTCTAATTAAAATTTTCAACTGTTGAAATCTATTCTAGGATTATATATAAAATAAAATACAGTAAAATATAAAGAGTTATCAAATTTACATCATTTTTAAATTATTAAAAATAGAAACTAGGGTTAGGGTTAGAGACTTATCCTTGAAAATAATTTATTTTAGATTGTATTAATTTTATGCAATTTCTGAATGTATGAAAAGACCTAAAAATATAGATGTATTAGAAAATAGTGACTCATTGTCTGTTGCAACAAGTTCACAAGAGGAAGACAAAAATGCAATGCATTATTGTTTGTATAATGCCACTTTATCTTGCTAGACTGTTTATTGGATTTAAAGATATAAGTTTGTTCGTTGATGTTTGTATACTATCTATTTCTGTGTGAAACTTGAATTGATGCATAGAAGCCCTACAAAATTAAAAACATAATCCTACATGAGCGCATTAAAGGAGATCAAATACGAAAGGGAAAAAACATGGTGGGAGTGGAAATGATCGAGATATCATCAAAAAATCCCCTGTTGTCTGAGTGTTTCTTACATAGTCAAAAGGGCCTCAGGGCAATATATTTCCCCTTTTAAGCAAGATCATATGAATTGAACTAGAGAATTCTATTAGAATGCTTGACAAATGATGCACCGAACCTGAAATAAACAATGTTAGACTTAACCAAAAATTTTAAAATCAGAGTTGAATCGCAATAGAGATATTTACTCGGGAAATAGAAGTTTTTGAAATTAAATAGAGAGATGCCTTGTAAGTGATTGCTAGGTTCTTTCAAGTATGACCCTTAATGTGCATTTTTAGAAAAATATTTTAATATTTTAATAACCAACATATTGATGTGTGGGTAAGCCATTAAGAAGCATGTCATTTTGAAAAGATAGTCACTAGAGCACAGACAATAAATCTGCACTACTAGATTGATATATTGTGCACTCCTATCTACTTAGTACACATTTGTATACGAAATAGAGATAAAATAATGATGTTTGAAAAATGTTCTCAATAATTTCAAAACTTTGAAGACTTTATTAAAAATTGTGAATTATTAAAATAGTAAATTGGACAAACAAAATAAAAAATGTCAAAAACAAACATTGACAAACATTTATTAGTTAAATTTTAGCGTCTACATTAATTTTGAAATATATCTTTATTTATTAAATTCATAAACCAAAAAGTAATACTTTTTATATATTTCTAATAAAATAAAATATATAAATATTATTATTTTATGTTAATACATTTCTTAACTTAAACATACCACAATTTAATGGTGGACCCCAAATTCTAACTGCTCCACCCACCTGTGATACTATTTATGATAAACAACCTTATCTTTCTTCCCTTCTTTATGAGTGTGAATGTCGACACCTTCGGCTGAATTAAATGCAACGTCCCTTTTTATATCCCCAAAAGATATCAGCTATCCGAGTGGGACCTGTGGTAGTGGTTTTCGAGTGTGTAAAGTGGTTTTCGAGATGCTTTGCTTCGTAAGAAAATAATGTTCACCAAATCAGAGTATAATCCTCTTACTTATTTAACATTAAAAATCATAACAGTGATATCCGACAATGACCTCCGTTATCAGGGCAGGTGGGGCGGTTAGACTTCCCCTCTCCATCCTAAAGTGGCGCCCTGATTCAGGAAAATTTATATTGACACACACAAGTGTGGAGCGATTTACAAGTCAAGCACTTCAACATGTTGGATTTTTTGTCGTGTTGTTCAGTTTCATACATTCCTGCCTGCACCAGAAACATACCCTTAATGCTCATCCAATTTTCTATTTTAACTCGAACACTCTACTCCTATCTGTGGAGTGCTGCTTCAGATAGGCGCAATACTCACAGCAGAGAAGCTTATATGCAACGCCATGCCTGGTCTGCAAATTATGAAAGCAGTAGTAACATCCCGTGGAACAATCTTACGGCGGCCTATTATATCAACTGACTCTGCTCTGCGAGTGGCTGCGCCTTCCACAAAATCTTGGTCAGTGTATCTCTAGATTCGTGGTTGTTATTTGGGCATTTGGATTTAAACAATCTATATGTACAGCGGTGAATGGATTTTTAAGGATCTTTTCCATGTTATTTACTGTTCTGGCTGTATGCATAATTTAGTGTTAAGTGTTTCTTTACAGGAGAGATATTTTATCTCTGTAATGGAGAGGGCGGGATGTGTAAATGAAACAAGGATGTACATAGATAATACGTTCTCTTTATCATCTTTGTTCATCATGATAATTAATTAGTTGGCAGTTAAACAACAAAATTCATGATCGTCTTCTTATAATTTGACATTATTTTGCTAAGATAGACAACCAAAGTATTTTGTATTGGCTAGCTCTGATGATATTTATATAACGTTTGATTCTTGCATAGATTTTCAGTTGAATGTGTGATCCCTTTAATTAATTGTCTCGATTGTGAAAATTCGGTCCAAACGGAAACAAATGAAGTTTAGGAGAATAAGCATTCAAGTTTTAACAGCAGCGACTTTGAGATTATACCCCAATCCACTTCAAAAGAAGAAGGAATACCACTCAAATCCAACGAGAATATCTGGAAACATTTATAATAATGTTTTGATTAGAAACAATAAAAATTGAAGTGCAGGAAAAAAAGTCATATATAGGGAATATTATTTCCCAGGGTAGGCAAACATGCCATCTATCTTGACTTCAGCACAGGTCTTTTTGTTTGCTTCCGAAGTTCGAACAATTTTACCCAATATTATTTCTTATAATTAAGAAGGTCCCAAATAATTCATAGATAGATAAATTTTTTTACCATGTATTAAAAACTTGGTAATATTTTCAATGGTTTTTTCTAAAAACAGGGGGCTTGAAGCGGTTAATATCTGCTTAGAGCTTGGTTTTATGAAAGGAACAGTTGTAACTAATTTTTTTTTGGTTATATGTGGTTATAAATTAGAAATAGGGGTTGTTTGAGAGATTTTTTCAGAGTTAAGAAGAAATTGAAATTAGAATTTTTAATATATATAGAGGATATTTAAGCATTAAAAATTATATTACAATTAATTGAGAAATGTTTTATAAATATTTTTTAATTTTCTTTCATTATTTAATTTTCCTAATTTTTTTTATGAATATATTATTATCACATTTCAAAATTTTTGAGACTATTTTAATACAGTTTTACACCTAATTAATCTTAACAGTATTTATTAAAAATATTTTACAATACAAGACATGATCCCTGATTTTGCAACTAAATAATTATATAATAAAAATTATTTGAAAGAAAAATTATAATTTTTTAAAAAAAACATCATAATTTACTATTAAAAAATAAAAATAAAATAAAAACAAAAATGAAAATGAAATAAATATAATGACAAGGACGCATTACAATTTTTTATAATTTAAAGGATCAAACATATACAGGATACAATTTCATTCGTAAGTATTTCGTGTTAGGATACAATTTCATTCATAAGTATTTGGTGTTACGGCTTTTCGAGGTCACATTCGTAAATATCGGGTATTACGCTTTTTCAGGTTCACATTTTAGACTTTATTGTACTCATGGATGATCAGAGTAAGGGATGTTGGTCCTATTTGAGTAAGGGATATGTTATGTAAATTGATATGTTAGATTAAATTGGAAGAGGACTAGCATAGATTCCAAATATATATAAATATATAGTAAGGGATATGTTACATAAATTGATATGTTAGAGTATAAATTCCAAATATATATAAACTTATTATTTGTGTTTTTTTAAATTAATAAGTAGTTCTTTAAATATTTTTGATTTAATAACTTTTATTTATCATTTTACACCTTCCGTGGTACATCAAAACTTTTCTTTGGACTTCTTACCTGTTATAACTTTTATTTGTTGCTTTGCACCCTTATTGATAAATAAGGACTTAGATCTTTTTATTAGAATTTGATATTATAAATGGTTTATTCATAATACCAAGTTAAGACCTGCTCAGACAGATCGCTATTTATAGCAAGATAAGATTAAAAAAAAAAAAAAAGCAGAGTCCTTTGGTAAACTGCCACTGCGAAAGGAGTCTCAGTCCAACTAGAGTGGAGCCAAAGCTATTAAAACCTATTCGTGGTCAAACCATAGCAGAATCCAAAGGGCGCATAAATAAATTACCGTTAGAGGAAAGGAGATATCCAAGCCATCTAAAAGTGGTGCAGTCAATGAAAATACTGTCCAAGCTGCCATTTTATTAAAAGAAAAAAATAAGGAAAAGACAAAATAGTGCATAAGTTGAAAGAAGAGAAGGCAGATCATGAAGGAAAGCAGATCGTCACAGGAAAGTCAAGTGTGACGTTTGCATCCGAATATCAGCACTGAAGCTACATCATCATTTCAAAAGAAAAAAATAGGATAATTGCACCCTGCATAAGGGCCTAAAGTCAACCTTAAAGAGTTCGTGTGTTGGAGCCTGACCATCAGCTAGTTGTAGAAGTGAAACTACATTCCTACGTTTGGATCAGCATGGATGGAATAGACGGGAAAAATTGGCTGCCAACATTTGATGGACTAACATTATGATATTTGGACAAAGAAAATGAAGATGATATTGGTGGTGGATGATTTATGGGAGTGTGTGATCACCGGTTTTTTAGATGTGATTGATTAAGTAGTGTATAATGTATTGTCAAACGCGAGAAAGACTCAGCTAAAGGACAGTAGGAGAAATGATGTAAAAGCTTTGAATTTGATAGAACAAACTACGCAAAAGAAGCATGGGAGATCCTTCAAAACTCTTACAAAGGTATTGATAAGGTATGATTAGTAAAATTCCAATTGCTTAGAAGAGAATTTGAAACATTGTAAATGAATGATAGTAAGTCTATTTTTTGAGTTCCATATTAAAATCTCTAGTTTAACCAATCAATTAAAAATTAATGGTGAAACTATAGAAGACCAACGGATTGTTGAAAAGATCCTTAAGAGTTTGCCCATGAGATATGATCCAATTGTTATAGATATTGAGGAAGCCAAAGATTTCTCAAGAATGACAGTCGATGAGTTCTCTATAAACCCATGAGCAATAGTTAAACAGATCCAAACCTTCTTCCCTATAGCAAGCCTTCAAGGCTCATGCTAGTTTTAGAGGCAGGGGGAGAGGAAGATAAAACAGAGGTAGAATCTTCAGAGGTAGAGGAAGAGGAAGAAGCTACTATGTTAGATCAAGTTCAGAGAGTTAATAAGGAGCAAACAACTCTTAATTAGATTTTCAATAAAATAAGAGTAGTACTTCAAATCAAAGGTATGATAAAAGTAATATTTGGTGCTATTACTATCATAAGTACTATTATTGTCATAAGTATGATCATTTTTTTAGTGAAAGCAGAAAGAGACATTATAACCAATCAAGGAAAAGGGCATATGTATCTAGTGCGAATGTAAGTGAAACTGAGCATTTGTGAAACATGTTCATTGTATGAAATGTTATTGAGCAAGGTAGTGTTGAGGTATGGTATTTGAATAGTGCACGTAATAACCATATGAGTGGTAACAAGAACTTATTTTCCTTCATGAAAAAAATATTTAGTTAGATATTAGGATGGCGAATAATGAAAAATTACCTATTTTTGGAAGAGGGATTAGCATTATCTACACCAAGCAAGGTGAAAGGAGATCAATCTAGGATGTCTATTATGCTCCAAATCTAAAAAATAATCTTTTGAGTATTGGAGAGTTGATTTAAAAAGGGTATAGAGTCCTAATGGATAATGTAAAGTGAAAAAACTTTGATAAGGAAGGAAGCAATAATATTATAGCTATAGTTCAAATGACAAGGAACCACATGTTTTCTCTTAAGATGCAAATTAATCTCAATAGTAAACTAGTCCTACATCAAGCAACCTTCAAGATAGTCATCAAAGACACATCTAGACTATGGCTTTTGATGCATGGGCATTTATGATTTTTTGGATTAGATCTTTTATTTAATAATAATATGGTTATAGGTCTACCAAGAATAGTAGAACTTAAAAGAAAATTTGAAACATGCATTCTAGGAAAACAACACAGGTAGCCCTTTCAATCAGGGATATCTAGAAGGGCAAAAACACCTTTGGAGCTGGTCCACTCAGATTTGTGTGGGCCAATGAAAACTCTCACCCACTCTAAAAATGCATATTTCTTAACCTTCATAGATGATTATAATAAGAAGAATTGAATTTATTTCTTAAATAATAAGTCTATTACTTTTTAAAAATTTAAGTGGTTCAAGGCATTGGTTGAGAAATAGAGAGGATATTTCATCAAAGCCCTGAGATCAAATAGATGGGGAGTGTATGTTTCTAAGGAATTTATAATTTTTTTTGCAAGAATGAAGGAATTGAAAAGCATTTCATAGCTAGATACAAACCACATCAGAATGGAGTGGTAGAAAGAAAAAATAGGACTAACCAAGAGATGGATGCTAGCATGTCAGGTATAAATTTGAGAATAAACGAGAAAAGTGTGTTTTCATTTGATATTATGAAGACACTAAAGAATATATACTATTCAACCCTTTTACAAAGAAGGTTGTGATTAGCAAGGATGCTGAAATCATTGGAAATGAATCATGGGATGCCACTATTGACACTACCTTGAGTATCTCAGAAACCATACTCATGGATGATGCAAATGAAGATGCTCAAATTATACCAGTCAAAGATCAACAAGGTGCATCATTAGCAATACCTTCACCTTCACAACACACTCCTTAGTCAAGCAACTCTAGTAGTTGTTCAGATCCAACTCTTGCTTCCCTTATGACTAGAAAGACAGGGAGCTTGAGGGAGATTTGTGATGACTTATATTATGATGATCTTAATGAAAATTTCAATTTTGGTTTATTTTCTTAAGATGAACCTACATGTTTTGAAGAAGCAATAAAACAAAAGAAATGGTGTAAAGCCACGGATGAGGAGATAAATATAATAAAAAGAAACAAAACATGGGAGCTAGCTGATTTACCCAAGGGTAAATAAGTGATTGGCATGAAGTGGTTCTAAAAAGCCAAGAGAATAATAAAAATTAGAATTAACAAGTACAAAATAAGATTGGTTGTCAAGGGATACAAAAAACAACTTGGTAGAGACTATGATGTGACTTATGCTCCTATTGTAAGAATGAAAACTATGTGGATTGTCTTAGCAATAGCTTCTCAACATAAGTAGAAGGTATATCTAATGGATGTGAAATCTACCTTCTGAATTAATTATTCAAAGAAGAAGTCTATGTTGATCAACCACCTAGATATGAAGCACCAGGGAAATCAAAAAATGTGTATAAGCTCGAGAAAGCAATCTATAGGATTAAGAAAGAACTAAGGACTTGGTACAATAGAATTGATTCATACTTTACTACCAATGGTTTCAACAAACGCAATAATGAGCCCACACTTTACATCAATGAGAGTCATGGTAATATATTGATTATTTTGTTATATGTAGATGATCTAATCTTCATATAAAATGATGATGCTTATATTATTGAGTTCAAAGAAGCAATGAAAAGAGAATTTGAAATGACAAACTTGGGTTAAATTATTTTTTTGGTATAAAATTATAACAAATGAATCATGGCATATTTATCTCTCAATATAAATATGTTTTACAAATTTTGAAGAGGTTCTAAATGTTGAACAAACCTTGTGCTAACACCAACTACTACATGTCTCAAATTGAGTAAGTATGATTAAAGGAACGAGGTGAATTCAACATTATACAAGAGCATGGTAAGTAGCCTAATGTATTTGATAACATCTAGGCCTGATATAATGTATGTAGTAAGTTTGATTTCTAGATTTATGGAAACACAAAAGGATACATATTGGCAATAAGGTAAGACAATTCTAAGATATGTCAATTAAACCATGAACGATGACATTATTTATACTGCATCAAGTGATTTTGATTTTGTTTCCCATATTTGAAACCCCTTTAGATTTATTTAGGTGAATCTGACTCACAACCTTAGTGAATCGAGAGGTACATAACTTTTTTTTGCTCTCTAGGTTTTCTACCCAATCAAAGCTTTTTATTATATAGGTTTTAATTTTTTACACTATAATTTATGTCATCTCAGATTCGAATGATTGGGATGAACGACTAGGCTGAACTACTTGGCCAAATGATAGGGTCGAATGGCTCGACTGAATTACACGGTCAAACGACTGGGCCGAATGACTCTGTCGAATGGCTGGGTCAAATAGCTAAGCCAAGTGGTAGGGTTGAATGGCTCAGCTAAATGGTAGGGTCTAACGGCTTGGGTGAATGCTAGGGTCGAACAAATCTACCAAATGATTGGGTCGAGCAGATATACTGAACAATTATGTCAAATGACCCTACCGAACCCCTAATATAATATATATAAGTGAATTAAATTGCTTTCTAAAATAATGTTGTAAATAGTTGGTGAGTTGACCCTCAAAATAATTTATATCCTTAAAATTTTGACAATCTGGGCCCATCTATCGACCCTAAAAAATCACCATAACTAAAATTAAAAAACTGGAATATTTGTGAATTAACAAATATTCGCTTCTAAAATTTATCCTATTTTGTTGGTTATACATATAACGATTGTGCAAGTAGTGTAGATAACATGAAAAACACATTAGGTTATGTGCTTCACATGGATTCAAGAGTCATTTCTTGGGCATCCAAGAATCAACCTATAGTTTCTCTTTCAACAACATAAATTGAATACATTGTAGTAAATACAACATCACGTCAAGCTAATTGGCTTAGGAGAGTCTTAGTAGATTTAAAGAAGGAACAAACAAATGACACAATCATATTTTATGATAATATGTCTTCAATAGTCTTGATGAAGAATATAGTGTTTCATGGATGAAGTAAGTATATATAGATTCATTATCATTTCATAAAAGAGTTGGTTGAATATGGTGAAATCAAATTAGCAGTCTACAAATCTAAAGATCAGCTAGTAGATATCTTCATAAAAAAATTAGTGAAGAATAACATTAAATATTTAAGGCAAAATTTAAAAATAAGAAATATTGTAATGACTAATAAAATAATAAAATAAATTAAGAAAGAATGTTGGAATTTGTAATTTATTCTACCCTCCATTAAATACTTGTAAGGCATAATTTTAAATATAGTAAACATTTAATTTTATTACTAGATCACGTCTAATAGTTTCTAAATATAGATAATAAGACCTCTATAAAAAGAGGCAATTGAAACCAAATGATTAATATTGCAATCAATAAAACAATTTTAAGTTTGACAAATGTCATAACATTCCAGCTGTGTGAGATTTTTTGCATTTGTAATAATGTAGCATTGTGTGTGTTTAAGACTTTATATAGCTTTCAGATTGGTATCAAAGCCCAGGAAAGCAGTAGCCAGCTGATCGTGGGATAAAAATACCAAGTTAAGACCTGCTGAGGAAGATCGCTGTTTTCAGCAAAATATAAATCAGATTAAAGGATATTGGCCCTATTTGAATAAGGGATATGTTATTCAGATTGGTATGTTCAATTACACTGGTAGAGTACTAGCATAGATTCCAGACACACAAACACACATAAACTTGTTATTTGTGTGTTTTTTCCAATAGTTAGTTTTTCAAATATTTCTTATTCATCTGTTATAACCTTTAGTTGTCGCTTTGCACCCTCCATGGTATATGATGACTTTTCCTTAGACCTCTCCCCTGTTATAAATTTTATTTGTTTGTTTGCACCTCCTTGGTGTATAGGGACTTCTCCTTAGACCTCTTTGTCAGTTCTTTGGCAAGAAGGTATATGAGACCTATCGCTCACCTAGGTGTGCTTGGAAAACCAAGGCATGCGTATGCCATTAGGTTAAAAAATATTCTGAATTTATCTCTATATCAAACATACTTAAAAGTAATACGTAATGTGTTAAAATAAATCTCAATATTATTTCAATAAAATTTCTATCAATTTTTTTCATTCGATAAAATAAATATTTCCAAAGCATGGATATTTCCAAGGGTGACAAAATGGAGTGACAACAACAAACCAAAAGAAATAAATAAAAACTAAACAGAGTTGAGAGTGATTGTTACAGGTGCCATGCAAATTCATTGGTTGTTCTTAACATAATGTTTACCACAATTGGTGGCAATTTACTTCATAGCATGGCCATGTTGACATTTCAGAGGGGCTAACAGTTTTTCAATTTACAACATATATTTTCACTTGAATAAACATAATTTGTAAGGATTATTTTTAAAATTTTCTTTTGGTCATTTTAAATTAAGAATTTTGATCAATTTTTAAAATAATCATTATTATTGATCTATTATTTACGTGTTTACATTTCAATATTTCTCACATACATATATTGAGATTAACTTGTAAATGAAGCACTCGAATGAGAATTATATGAAACCTTCAATTTATGCAATTATAAAATGTTAAAGAATTGCATAACTTCTTATATAATACCTTGTAGATCAGATATTTTTAAATATATATAATAATAATTAATATAATATAAAATAATAAAATAAATTATAAAACTTTGTAATATACATATTTAAATGATATATTTAAGAATATTAAATTATGGTTAATTAAAATATTTGTTTAATTCATTATAGAAGGATTGTCACAATTAAAAAAATAGATTAAAAAATATGAACAATAATTATAATGTTTACTAGATAGAGTTTAAAATTTTAGATATATAATTCATAATGATAACCTAGAGATAACATAATAATGATATAAAGGGAAGCATACGAAGGTTTAAAGAGATTTCAATAATGGAAATAATTGAGGGTTTGAGATGATGAAAATTAAAAGGAATAGAAGTTAGGGTTTTTTTAAAGATAAAATTGTAGAAATGTTTTTAGAACTTCAAGTATAGTTCAATATGGGTAAATAGTGACATATAGTTCACTCATAAATCATACATTGATTGGGAAAAAAATTCCAAAATGATATGGGTACTCCTAATAGATAAAACAATGTTATAATTGTTCTTGATAGATGACTGACAAACTAAAACATATTTTAAGATTATGTTCACTTAGTCTGGATTTTGAATTCCTTCTATATGATATTCATAATGTGACACTTGAAACCTACAAAATAAACTTTTATTTTTATTTATCTATCTTGGGAATAGTATCTAAAATTTAGGAAAATAATGAAATGTTTGGAGCTTATGTTGTAGGTTAGTTGGTTTTTCAGCAATATCTACTTAGCATGTACATAAAAAATAACAATATATCCAAAACAACAATTTTTCACAATTCGAAAAACCTTGTCTATATTAAAATTGTAAATATATATGACATGTATTCGTTTATTAATTTGTTTAGCATGAAATTGTGTTCAATAATATAATGATGAGTGATCTAATCATTTCTTGATTAGATCTACATAAAAATTGTGTATTTTAATATAATTTTAGAAAGTGATTTTACAATAAAATGCAATACATTTACCCATACGATATTACAATTACAAATATATATATATATATATATATATATATATATATATATATATATATATATATATATATGGACCTTGAGAATTTATGATGATCAAAAAATTGCATTTGTAACATAACTCTTAGGGACTATCTTAGATAAATCCACATCTCTAATAATATGCAAAGTAAGCATATTTCATTCATGTAATATTCTAAGCTCATATTGAGAATTTTCACTCAACTTTGTACATTGTCTCTTTTCTCTTTATCATGATAAGACTAGCCTAATAGGTGGTTGGTCCACCACATTTACTATACTCTTGGCATGATTCTTCGGTGGAACAACATTATCATTATTTTTGGCATTGAACTTTATTTTACCTTGAAATTTATCTCTACTAGAGGTGTGAGATTTGGTCTCACATTATGTTTACCTCTATAAGTTTTGTCTTGTAGTGGCTAATCACATGAAAATGTTTGTCAAAATTTTGGTAAGTGTTCAAGGTTATTTTATTTTTATATATAATAGAAATATTTGGTAAGATATACTTTGTAGTTTACTATTAGGTAACCAACATGTATTATTTTTACTATTTTATTTAATCTAAGCATGCACACACTCACTAAAATTATCATTGTGTTCTTTTTAATGAGATTCTTTTAGAAATTTAACTTATCTACTATTTTCTATTGAAAAATGAGCTAAAAAATCATCATTTATTGTAGTGAAAAAATACACAAATCTAACCTAACATATAATCCTTTAAACTTAGACAATAGATTTTAGTCAATAATTTACCATTATGAGTGAAATATAGACAGGATGTGTAAAATGATTTCATATTGTGGAAAGGGTCTCCTTTTCCATTGAATAATTGAAATTCTAGATCAACAATTCATATTTTCCAAGAACATGAAAGAGATTCATAAGACAAGGTCTTAAGTAAATTTTCATTTGAAGTGTGAACTATTACTTCTGTTTTGAGGTCATTGATATTACGCATCATACAAAACTTACATCATGATTTTCACTTCCATTTTTGAGAGTGAGGTGTTAGTATAATATGTTGGAATAGAAGCAATTTTTTGAGAACTCTACCTAATTAGGCTATTATATGTAATCAATTTAAGTAGTAAAAGTTGGAAATATATTTAATTGGGATCTTATCTCTTATATTAGAACACTGAAACATAATATTGAGTTATGATTTTTGAAATGTATTAGAAATAACTAAAGTGCCCAATAAAGGTAAAAAATAATGACAAAAGTGTTTTTCATCAAAAAATAGATGTATAAAAAACTAGGAAGGTAGATTGAGCTTGAAAAATTATCTCATACTTTATTAGTCTAGTGTAGGGCCTACAAAAAAGTAAATGACGCTTGTAATAAGGGAAGGTGAGTCTTTCAATTTGAAACATGAAGCCATTCTTAATCACTGAATAAAAGGTGTATACTTTTTAGTAATGATAATATAATTTATCATACTTATAATTAGTCTTCCATCAAAAAATCTATGCTTTATTTTTAATGTGCTAGATGTGCTCAATAAATTTAGTAACTTTGTCAACCTTTTTTTGAGCTAAATTTGCATTTTTGTTATAGATGGTAACATGATAATCTACATCAATGCACATTTTTAGAGGTTGGAAACCCGAGCATAACTAAAAAATACTATGTGTGGTAATGATTTATATAATTTTATTATATTTATGCTAAATGAAAGGAATACTATCATGCCAAGTGCATTTCATTCCCGTATTATACATTCCAATAAGATACATGATCAACCTATTTACCACTTTTTGTATAAATCAATATAAGGATGGAAGGAGGTGTAATTGTTAATATTTTTTTTATCATAACAGACACAATTTTTTAAGATTAAATGACTAAAATTTCACTAAATAACTTTTAATATCAACAAACTCAACAAAATTATTTAATATTTAACTAAGAAAATTACAGCTCAAATATATTATAAATGTATTCATTCAAGAGACATTTCACATTTCATAGAATATGAACTTTAAACATCAAGGTTCAAACAATGAACTTAGAAGTACTCTTAATCTAGCTTAGAAAATAAATTTCAACATACAACCTTAAATCCTTTCTTTAAAAGAAAAAATTCATGTTTTTTTCATCTATCCAATCATGAAGTCTCATATTTAATTATGCAAACTAACTCATGAAAACATATGAGGACTATTTATGAAATTCTTAAAAATCCAATAATTAAAGGATTTTTTAATAAGTCCTTAAACATTTAATATCATTTAAACATTTATTTTTATCACTCTATCATAAATTCTAATGAGAATACTTATTCAACTAATTCATACCATGAATATAATATAAAACTTTATATTATTTAGTTGGCATTTATCTCAATAGAATTTCAATCTCTATGCCCTTTTCGATAAGTAATACGCATGATTACAGTTTCAAAAAGCATTGGCCATACTTAAGTCAACTTGTAGACTAAGTACTCATGATACTTTCATGGACAATCAATAAATTGGAATAGATTTTAATTATTTAATATTTATCTCTAAAATCAACTAGTATAATTAGGAAAACATTGCTATTGAAATAAGGAAACACATAATTACCACACCCAAGTCATTCAATATTCCTTGCATTTATGCATAATATAAATATACATACATGCAAGGTAGTAAATATCAGCATACTTTTGGGTGCCTAATTTGTATGTAAAATTTTAATAAAATTTTTTTAGTAAGATTTCATATTGTTTTTCTGAAACAATAGTATCACTATGGATGTGAGGGATTTCAGTTCATTTTGTTTATTGATCACAAATTTTCCATTCTTAAAATAGTTTATGATAGGCTAGTATGGTTCTCTAAAGGGGTTTCACTTGGTTGGGAATGTTTCAAATGATAAAAATAAGACTACTTTGGATTTTTCTCTATCACATTCAGTTGGCAGTTAGGAATGTTGAAAATTTGAGCAAACTTTTCAGGGATGTTGAATGTTTTAATGACAGTGTTTGTCAAACATTCAATCTATATACTCAACTACATTTTTAAGCAATTTTTTTGAGTGGAAGTGATGTACTATAATGTAATGAGTGTGTTCAATTTTCATTCCAAACTTAAATTTTATTTCCATTTGACCACCACTTAGCTTTTTTCCATTTTTATTGAATATATTAGTAAAAGCATATTAATATCTTGGCTATATGGTGGATTTTTGATCCCCCTTTTTTATTTGATAATTTTTTTTTTTTTTTTTTTAAAGTTGCTTGAGTGGTACAAGCATGAGTTAAGGTATCCAACTAAGGACATTATTTACACTTGTGTTTCAAGGGTTCACCATTTTATGGACACATATTTTCATAATTCATAAAACTTGATTCATATGAACATAGGTTATTTATTTCATTCATTTCTCAAATTATTATAGTGGAACATATATCCAATATTCATGCCACAGTTAGAGTTATTAAAGGTATTAAAATGGAGAAAGGAACATAGGATACCCTATTTGATTTTTCCATAGACATATGCCTTCTCCTTTTCATCATAACATCACCTCCAAAAATCAAGAAAGATCAAAATTTTAAATATCATATCTCTATTGATTATTCAATGGAAGCCTCCCAAACCTATGCCATTTTTCCATTTAAGGTGGGAATGGTCTGACCCTACATCTTCCCTAGGAGATTCTTAACCTTGTATGGCACTGTAAACCAAAATAACTTAAGATGAATATACATATTCATAATGTGACATTACACAACTACAATGGAGATGAACTATATTTTTTTAGAACATTTAATTTCATATTAAACACACTTTATGAGTTTACCAAACAAAGACGTTAAAATTATTTACAAATATTTTGTTTTAAGATTCTAGGACTTAATAAGTGTATATCTTATGTTTTTCAAAGAGATGAGTAGATTAAATCAGGGAAATAATATGCAATAAATATAGCCACTGATTTGTTATAGAATACACTATCTTTAACTTTTCTAAAAATAGTAATAAATAATGCAAGTAATGACTTAGTTTAAAAACCCCTAATATGGATTATCCTGGATGCTATAAAATAAGATGGAAATTGGTCTAAGTGTCGTAAACAAGATCCTGGTGTCAAAAACCCTCCTAGATAGTATTTCATAATTGGACATTAGTGCCATTATTGTAAATGTTGTGGTAGTATCCTTATATTGGTGATAATGTCCATATATGTTTTTGTTTGAATGATTTATGGGTTTTTTAGATCATGTCCTATTCCATCTCTAGTCCAAATTGAATCTTGTTCAAATAATATCATTTCTTATAGCTCTATTTCACTCTAAAACCCTTGATTTTTCATACTTCTAAGGGTTTAAAATTACACAATTAGAAAAAAGGGTTAGTGGCTCTGATATATTGGATGGATGATCAACACCCCTATGTGGGCACAATTCCTACATACCAATACTATAAGGAAGGATAAATATTGATGTAGTTCTCCTACCTAAGCGTTTAGTGTAAGTGCAAGTGAATCCCTAAGTATGAATATATGATAGGACAACTTGAATCCCACTTGAGATATTAATCCCTATGCTAGGGATAGATTATTAAATGTATGGGCTTAGATAATATAATATTGGAAGAATTAGGAACTTTCCTACAATGTGAAATGGTAATTTTGTGTGATTCTTTGTGAAAATGTCTTTCTAGGGTGTAAGAGAGTGATATTAGTGTTCTCATAAAAATGACTTTGGAGGGTAAATTAAGAATAGGTCTAGGCTAACCCTAATCCTCTTGGGGATATTTAAACTACCATTTTAGAAGGTGTATGGAACTTAATCACTAATGAATTTAACCATTATGGGTCTCATGTGGTGTTTTGTAGACTTGGGTGTTATTTGTAACTACCATGTGATTAAAAGTGGATTAAAAGGGCCCTTAATATGGGTCAAATTTTATACTAAGGGTGAAGTGACCTTAAGTGGAAATACAAGGAATTAATGGCCCATTTTAGGTGATTACATTCCTCCACCTTTTATTTTAAAAGTGTAGCATAATAAAATTACTACGATAAAGGAAAAATAAATGTGCCTAAACTTACCTAAGAGGTGAATCTTATAAATCAGGGTCTAAGTATGTGAAGCAACTCGAGTGCATGTCCTAAAAGTGAAACATACATAAATTAGTCCTTAAGAGATATCAAAATTAAATACTAAACTATTTAAATAAGTAAACTAAGTAAAGAGATATGAGAGAGGAAAAGAATGAATACACCACACTAGGTATGCAAACTAATGCATAAATCTAGTGATAACATATGTGTATGCATATATATAGTGATCAATTAGTGAATAACTTGGATTGAATAATGGCTTGCTTAATCCTCATGTGTGGGTGGATCAACAACTCAATCTATTTTTTAATCCATCATTACCCACCCTTACTTGGTAGATCATGACCTATAAATAGCTTGGATTGGCATGTTAATGTTTCCAACCCTCTAATGTAGGTGGATCAAAAACTCAAGTAGAGTATGACTCCATCATTTGCCACCCATCTATAGTAGATGCATTTGAACATGAAACTACATGATGTAACCAAAATATATAACTGGGTATATCTAACTAGTGATGTCATCTCTACAACCACTCAAGTATATTTGGTAGCTCTGGGCCACTCAATAATGTTAACCATTGAAGATGAGTAAGGTATGAAATTGATGTGTAACCTAGAATATGATCTCAAGTGTATACACTATAGATAATGACATGTAATCTTTAATTCCATCTAATCAACTAGTGTGTAAGTGAGCATATGGAAATAATGTGTCATTTACATGCCCCCAAGTCTGATATCTAAGCATATAAAATCTAGACTAAGTTGTAATAATGTATCTGAGTATCTAAACTAAATATGGAAATAGTCATGTCATGCATGATGCCCCCAACATGATTACACTGTTATGAATATGAGCTTAATTGGTATGAATTTTTAAAAAATGATAAATGTATAATTGAACCTATGCAAACCTATACTATACCTTGTGTAATTTTATACCTAATTTGGGTTTTCTTAAACTGAATCTACTAGATAGTGTCACCATATCTTGGACATTAGTTCCATGTGTCACTAGTATCCCCATTTGGGTAATAGTGTCCTAATCTAAATTTTGTGCATATTTACTAATTTCTAGGTCAATATTTTCCCACTGTGTTTACCTATGTCTGATTTTTTGTAACTAAGCTTGTGTTTTGAAAATTGTATTGTGAGTGCAATATACAAGCCTGATCTCTTTGACAAACCCTAATAAATTACCCCTTTTTTTAAGGGAGTTATTGAAATTGTGTAATAACTATCCTCTAAGTAAAAATAATCTCTACAAAGTGTGTTTTAGATGGATCATATATGATATCTGCATAATAATCTAATATAGTATGTATACAAAACATTAGAATGTAAGATGATCTGAGCATAAGTATGTAGTATAAGATGTATGTCATGTCTAACATTTCACAAGTGTGTCAAGATAGATGAAATCAATGTATATAATAATAAATCTCAGTATTAACTAGGTAACATCCTAGGGGATGGGGTATGATGTCCATCACAACACCCAAGTATGAAGGGTAGATGCATGAGGTCCCTCATGGCATAGAATAATAGTGTTTGTAATAAGAAAATTCAAGTGTCATGGCCATTATTCACACAAGAAAACATACATAAAAAACACATGAGGCACATAAAATAGGCCAAGGTGCCATAATACAAGGGACATGGGCACATGTCACTCAATATAATAAACATTACAAATACAAGGACATGTTCAAATGTCCACATACGTAAAAAATAAGAAAGTTGGCTTAGAACCACATAGAAGGACATATTCAAATGTCTACATAGATAATCAATAAATCACACACAAGGACATGGGCACATGTCTAAAGCATACATACTATGAATAGAAGTGGTGTAGAGCCAAAAAATAATGGCATATTAAAATTCTCTCCAATAGAAGAAGTAGAGGAATACAATCAAGTCTAAACTAGGTAAGTTATAAATGAAAGTATGTATGAATATGCAATATAAATATATGTAAGATTTAGGATGTGCATGTTTTGAGATTAAGGTAGTAGTTATCAAAAAAAAAATTGAGTAAGAGTAACATGATCAATATCAAGATATAACAATGTTAAAGTTAGGATGTAGATTAGAAAGATATAACTTGGGAATAATTACTATGTTTAGGGTTCCCTTAAGTAGGTGAATGTGTCAAGTTAAGAACTATATATTAGTGTATATACCCCCATTATGTAGATAATGGTATGTTTAAGTCAGTGTAATGGACGTAAGTCCTATAATCAATCTATAAGCACTCAATAAGAATAAGTGAAGCATGCATGTATGATAAAACTAACTATACTAAGATAACTAGCATATGTAGTATCTAAAAAAATATACTAAATGTAAAGATAAAAATGGATATAATGTTTAATTTTGTGTTTTCTAAGTAATATTTGAATGTTTTTATGTTTTTTGAAATATTATATGTTTTTGTATTTTTTGGATAAAAGATATGTACAAGTAATATGAAAATGAACTATGTAAAAGGAGAAAAAGGTGAGGGAAATTATATATAATAAGAGAGAAACCATACTAACTAATGAGTCTCATGGGATACTCACTATTGTTGTGGCCTCTATCAAATAAGGGAACTATGATTATGTGTGTTATGTGAAAGGTCAACTGTGGTCCCATGATCTACTATATGGAGTGATTTGTAACTGACACTACCTATGAAGTAAGGCTAAGAATTTGAGAAGCTAACCCAAATGGCATGTAAACTATATTATGAATTTGTGAAGTTGGTTGAACTATCCTATGGACTATGGAATGCACTATCTTAACCTAGAGGACATGTTGAAAAAGTGACCATATTGATCATGTTATGTAGGTGTAGAAATAGCCTCTAGAACTAATACTACTCATTATGTACTAGCAATAAATATATTTTTAAACTTTGTATGAAATATCTTAATCAACTATCATGATGAAAATGTGTTCTACTCTGTATCATGGCTTGAAAATATCTTAATTAATTTTCAAATTGAATATAATCTCTATTTTGTATCATATCTTGCAAATATATTAATTAGTTGTTAACCTAAGACTATCATCTAATGTTTATCATGTCTTGTAAATATCTTAATTGGTTGTCAAACTTAAATGATTCTATGATCTTTGTGATTGTTTCTAACTATCTTAATTGGTTATTGTACTTAGATGCTGATCTGATCTCTATGATTGTTTCCAAATATCTTAATTGGTTTTTGTACTGGGAATTTTCAATGATCTCTATGGACTAGATTTATCTCTACTAAATATGTGGTGTATGAGATCTTACATAAATAGGTGTCCTAAAAAATAGATGGTTCATATGGTGAGTAAGCAATGGTTACTTAAAAAGAACATTCTGGGATAACTCACTTGTATCAGATTGAAATATACAAGAGTGTGGATAAGGAGATCTCAATGCCCCTGTGTGAATGTTATAATGCCTTTATCAACACATTGATCAATATGATTTTTGAGTGCACAATAATTATTGTCCCATTGTCCATTGATTATGTGATAATTGTAATATGGTTTATTTTGTATCTTTTGCAAGTAGTATGTTGGATTGTGATGAGTATAATGAAGGGTGATCATCCCCATTTTTATTAATGTGAATAATATTTAATGAGGTCTATCTCTATTTAACAATTGTATGGCCCCACTATTGGCATTATTTGCTCTACTCATTGTAGGAAGTGCTTTGTAACGTAACTCTTTTTACTTTAGTATTTTTATTGGTTTCCTATATTCCACTAGTTTATTAGTCAAGAGTGGAGTAGGTTCTTGTACCATGTTAGATGATTTTGGATCTAAATAACCTACATACAAATCTACCCCTGAATGTGTATCAATTAGGCCTAAGTTTTTCTCTAATGTTATAGCTATGTTACATAAATGTTGGAATGATTTGGATATATGATATAATAATTTATTTATAAGAGTAAAAATGAGGCCTCTAACAAAGATGCATTATACCTCTACATCTATCAGCTGGTAAATCAACTTATGCAAAAATGATTTGAATCTTAGAATGTATTTATTTATTAGTTCTCTCTCACCTTGGTGTAATGAGGGTAACCTCTCAAGTTTGACTCTAGGTCCCTCATTTTTTTTGTAATGTCTAAGAAAGACTACTTTTAACTCCTTATATGTATGTAATGACATCCTAGGTATTATATGTTGGAACCAATTTAGTGCTTCTCCATCTAGGGAATTTGGATATAATTGTAGTAGACTCAACTTGTTAGTGATATGTGCCATGGATTTCTCATAAGTCTAAAGGTGCAAGTATGGGTCTCCATACTCATTAAATGTAGGTAATGTTGTTATCTGAAAGTTGGTTAGAAACCTTAAAGGGAAGATTATGTGTGGAATAGGTTTTCCATTGATAGCATTGGTGTCAACCTGAGATTTGTATGATTTATTCTCCAATGTGATATGGTATACTTGTTGTTACAAAGCACACATGGCATCCATCAAGGAAATTACCACTGTGAAGGTAAATTATCATCACAAATGGGTCCATTTAACTCTTGGATTTTGTTATTTATTTTAGCCATTGGTACATTGTATTGGGAACCTTTTTTAGGAAGGATTGGTTTGCTCTTTATAACCTTTATAGTTGTGATAGCTGGGACATGGTTAGAGGGAAATGAGATATCACCTTCATTTTGGTTAAGTTGAGAAATAGGTTATAATATATTAAGGGGGGCTGAGTGAGATTTGGTGGTATCTCTAATTTTGTTAATTTGTGAATAAGTATAACATATTAATGTATTGGAAGGTAATTTATTATCATGTGAATGTAAGTTATGTAAAATATGAACTAAATAATGTGTGTGTGTGTGTGTGTGTGTGTGTGTGTGTGTGTGTGTGTGTGTGTTTTAACATGTGGCTTAGAATTTGTTTGAACAAGATAAACAAGTAAAGTAGGAGGATAGCTAGAATGTGTAGACTCCTTATCTTCTTCACCATACTCATAGTAATCATCATTATTCCAAGGTTAATAAAAATTATAATTTAATTCACATGTAGAAATAAAAGTAGAATAAATATCATTCACATGCTTACTAAGAGAGAGAGAGAGTGAGAGAAGATTTTAAATTTTTATTACTATGCAATGTGTCATCATGTGTATGTGTAATGTAATGCATGTATTCACTAGCTATGAGTGGAATGCATGTATAATCATTATTTTCACTTTTGGAGTCAAAAGTAGAATAACTAGTAATCATGTTTTCATTTGACACATTATGACATTGAAGAGAAGTGTTAGAGATATTAGAATTGTTTAAATTTTTCATAGAATAATTATGTTTAGCTTGAAATGTAAAAGAAGGTGATATAATAAAAGGACTATTTTAGATAATATGTACTTATCAATATTACAAATTTTTGTAAACTCTTTGAAATAAATTGGGCTATATCAAGATTAAGTTGGAATTATTAAAAATAAATCACATCTATCTAATGTATTTGTAATAATTCTAAATTATTTAAAATGAGCAGAAAGAATTAGTTGTTGAAAAATATCATAAATAAATTGGACTTCATCAAGAATTAATTGGACTTCTCAATAATTAGTTGGACTTATTATAAATAAATCACATCTATCTAATATATTTTTAATAAGTCTAAATTATTTAAAATAATCAAAAAATAATTAATAATCTTTTTTTTCAAAACCATCAAAAATAAATTTGACTTTATCAAGAATTAATTGGACTTTTCAAGAATTGGTTAGACTTATTAAACATAAATCACATCTATCTAATGTATTAGTAATAAGTCTAACTTATTTAAAATAATAAAAAACAATTAGTAATCATTTGTTTTAAAACTATCAAACATAAACTAGACTGTATCAAGATTTAGTTGGACATATTACAAATAAATCACATGTATCTAATGTATTTAAATCACATCTATCTAAATTATGTATTTTGTAATAAGTCTAGATTATTTAAAATTATCATAAACAATTGAATTTATAATATACTCCTCTTTCACCTCAACTAAAATATATTGATATTTATCAATAATTAAATGGACTTATAAAAAATTAGTTAAACTTATTACGAATAAATGACATCTATCTAAATGTGAAAATAGTTATAAATATTGCAGTCTTTTAAATATCTTTAATTAAATTTATATGTCCATTAAAACTAGTTCAAAGACCATAAATTTATAGATAATAATCTTAATCAGTTTATTTCTTAAGGAAAAATAATTCATACATTAATTAAGCACTCGAGAAATATGTGATTCAAATCATCTAGGATGACTGGGATGTCGCATGTCAACAATTGATTAGATCATGAATTATTTATTTATTCTTTAGGTGACATCCCCATGATCATCAAAGTTTATCTCATATTTATGCACATGCCACATGTCAATCACTAAAAAACTAGTTCTCCCATGTTGACCTTGGTGTTCATGAGAGAGTCCCAAAGATTTTGCTAAGTGGCCTGATCATGGGTGTTTGGGTCCTTGGACACCTCCTAGATGTTTATATTATTAATATAATCTTCCACATAGTCGAATTACCAAGATTGTGATGTGTGTCATAATCTTGGGTACTTGTACTATTTGAAACTTTTCTTTATTTTGGTTATCCTTCCATATAGCTGATTCACTAAGATTGTGCCATGTCACAGAATCTTGAGTGCTTGGTTGAAGTGTAATTTGATAAACTAAAAATTCTAAGACCATTTATTGATATGCAAATATTGAAGAACAAATCTTGACGTGCAAATTCCTAAGTGGGACATTCCAAGGCATAAAACATGAATACCTTTTTGAAACATGTGATTGTCAAAGTGTATTTTACATTGCATAAAATTTGAAGTGTAAATTTTGATGTGAAAATTGGAAAGATGATTTACCAAAGACAATTTTGAAGGATGCAAAATGTGAAGTTTAATTTAAAAAAATAGAAATCCAAAGAGATTTTTGGGATTCTTGAAATGTGATCTTGTTATCTAGAATACATAAAAGTTGAAGACCATTTTGAAACACAAAAACTTGAAGTAGACTTTCCAACAATAAAATACCATTAAATAGATGCATAGTTACCAAAATATTGAATTTTTGTAGTAGAAAATATAAAATACAAATGTTGAAGTGTATTTTTTAAGATGCAAAATGTGAAGTGCTAATAGAAATAAATATAAACAAATAAAATAATAAAAAATTAGAAATTCCCAATAAATGGACTAAAATTTGTAAAAAAATATTCATATTTCTCATTTCAAAATTAAGGAAACACCATTTCAAATTTGCCAATGTCACAAAAGAAAACAATAAATCAAAATCCTTTATCACAATTTTTGAAAGTGCCTAGTGGGATGATGCATTAGAATAGTCTATTAAACCACCTTTTAAATAATCAATGAGAACAAGTGTATGACCTCTCTGATTTATATTTGCTTTCCAAGAATACATGATACTATTGATGAGTATGAATGGTAAATATGTGTCAATTGGGTTTGGATTTCATTTCTTGTCCAAACAGCTTGAATAAATTTTGGTTTCTTTTGCATCTTTTTTCCCTGCATGAATTGGGATGAACCAAGATTTTTTGACCCTTCATTATATATGTCCAACTTTTTATAGTACCTCAATATTAATTTCATCTCTAGTAACCCATATTGTGTAATTCACTCCTATAGAATTATTAGGTTGATAAATAACATATCTCCATTTTGCACATCTTGAGTTGGATCAGATGAAAATTTTGTTCTTTTGATTATTATACCAACATATGTATCTGTAGATGCCACTCCAAAATCAAGGGTCCTATCATGAACCATTTTGTGCATATCTCTATATAGGGGTATGCCATGCCAAGTTCTAGGCCAAAAATATCATGTGCATTCAACTTCAGAAGGGAACATGTATTCTTTCATTATGTCATGGATATTCTGGAAATCATATGCTAGATCCATCCACTTACTATTTATGGTCAAACCAAATTCATTGAATTGTTGAACATACTTAATCAAGTTATATTTAATTTCTTTTTCACTCTTTTTTCTACTTCTATTTCAGAATTTTACAACAATGGAATTTTGTGACTTTTTTCTCTTTTTCAAGTCTTTGAATTTTATTTTTCAAACTACCTTCTGGAACATGTGGCTCACCATTTTATTTTGTTTCCCATAATGAAGTCAAGGGGGGCCAATTTGTAGCTCTTATAGAGTTTTTTTAATGCATAATGGGTTGACCTTGCTCCATTAATATAAAAAAGTATTAACCTTTTGTCAAACCTACCATTCCATTTCTTCCCTTCACTTGGTAACTATTAACATAGTCTTTAAAATATACTCCTTATTCAATCAAATATGGCATGAAGTTTCTTGTATTTTCACATGTCCTATAACTGACCATCATCTTTTCCACACTATATAAAATTTTCCTCTTTATGCATTCAAAAAAGCTTCCAAATGTGTCATCAATGTCCTTATGGGTATGTCATATAGGGAGAAATATAACCTTGATATCAAGGAAAACACCTTTGTATATAAGGAGAGATAAATATTGCAACACAAACTATACAAAAAAACATGAATTTATGAATTTTTAAATGTAATATTAGTTCCATATAGGGTTTGACATTTTTTGAATATAACTATGGATGGAAGGAAGTAACTATTTTTATTGTCTCCACAACAGTTGTCTAGTTGAAGGTATAGCCTAGAAGGAAGTTTCTTAAAGGCACCAATTTATTGTGATTCTTCTATGCATTTCTTGTATTCAAAATAGCAATTGTTAGACAAAAGTGCATCATAAAATGGTTATTTTGAAGATCCACGTTTATATAGTAAATATCCATAAGCATATGTCATTATTTTTCGACATACTTGAAGCACTTTTTTAATGAGTTGATAGTGAATTTAGATCCTCCAAGAATGTATTGTAAAAAAATGTCCATATCCACCTACACCATGACTATATGTTATAATCCCTACCATTGACAACTCTACTATTCTATTGGTAACTACTTTTATTTTTGTCATTGTCCTTGGAACAAATGTTTTTTAACATTCCATATTATCATGAATGACACTAAGACATTCTTCATGGTAGTGTTTGACATATGAAGTGTTTGACATTCATTTATGTGTGTAATAAATTTATCTTGGATAAAGTATTTGATTTGAGTGGATCATGAATACTTGATTGATACAACCTTTTTGATCTCTATATAAGGACCTAGATCATTTTTTTTGAGTCAACAACATGCATTTTTTAACCTAGTAAAGTCATTAGACTTGAAAATGGTCACATCATGAAAATTAGTTCTCCATATGTTATTGAATTTTGGTTGGGATATTGTCACATATTCTATATCTGCTAGCTGTGATTGATATGACACCTCATAAATTATTGAGTGAAATATGGTAGAAGATGTCTAATATTTTATCACAATTTGTCTATATCTAACTAGCATGTAAGTCATGGAGAAACATCTAAAAAATCATCCACCAATTGTTCCAATAAATCTTTAGTTGCCAATGTCTTTTTGTGGGGATTTTATCAAAACCTCCTTGCATGGAATGCATTTTGTTCCCCATTTTTTTGATAATTTTGAATGTTTAAAAAATTAGTTTTCTTCAATCCATATATTTTAAGCCAAACTTCCAAATAGATATTTATACCCTAAAAATCAATAGTAGTTTTATTTATTTTTTATTAAACAAATTGGATGAAAGGGAATCTAAGACATATTTATTCCTATTTGTTGTGGTTGAATAAAGCATCTTTATCCTTATAGACTTAAGCATCTCAAATGATCATCTTGATTAGAAATTTTTTTTAGTACAACATTTATATGCATACCTTGTTGTAATCTCAATATCTATGCTTTTATCAAACTCCATTTGGTTGAGTGAAGTGTTTGGATGATTTTTTTGGCCAGAGGATTTGTAGGCACAAGTTAATTATTTTGTATGCCTTTATGCTAGGAATGTCAAACAAGGAATGACTTTAGTATCCACTACTTAACAAATGTTTCCAATTTTTTTCTCCTTTGGTGTCATGTATGGTAAATTGATTGCTCTACATAAAATGTACACTAGCTTGTTGGAAGGCCATCTAAAGATAGATGTTTAAGTTACGTATGTATTACAAGTCTCGTAATGTTGTAGAATATGCCTTATGTAAAATCCCAATTCATTTTCTAACATTGGGATATAAATGTAGCCAAAATCTCCCCTAGTTATGTAAATTTAATTTAACCAAAACTATTTTTTTCATCATTTGCAAGAGTTGTACAATTTTGCAACAAATGTACCCTTTCCCCAATAAAATTATTTCTTAGGGTATGAAATGTTGTAGGATCATCTATATATCAGACCAATGAATCCAAACTAGGATTTTCTTATTGTAATGGTTGTATATGCAAAACTAAACTAAAATTATTTTATCTTTCTTCCATGCCATTCTATATAGAAAACTTATTTATGGTGTGTTTCATAATTCTTTTGCTCCATATAGTAAAAATATCAACTACATACCCTAAATTATCCATAATAGTTGTAGGAAATGGAAGTGATAAAGTCATATCAAAATCTTTAATCACATTAACACTTACAGATTCAATAGGTATTTAATTATTGTGGCATGTGGAAGTGATATTTATGGATTCTAGAGAGTTAGCATCTAGACCTATAAATTTTACGTATTCTTCCTTCACCAATGACCTTACCATTATTTATGAGAGAAACATAGTCTCCATATTGAAAAGCTATTGACTTGTGATTTTTTAGCCTAGACATTTGAAAAAGACATGAGTAGAGTTGTTAGTAATGTATTATATAAAATTAGTCCAATTTATACCTATATGTAGGAGATAAAGATCTATTCATACCATAACATAAGCATGGAGATATCTTAAAACCTAAAAATGTAAAAAAGGTAATGTATAATGTTTTTTAACAACATGGTTTATGTCAATCCAAAAACATAATAGCTTTTAATATCATAGACTGCATACTTCAATCCTTGTTTCATCCTACATTGATGGTATCTCCTAGGAGATACATTTCAAACATGTATAAGAGATGATTAGTTGCATAGAGAAAAATAGATAATTAAGTCAACATTCAACCATGTAGTTTATTACCATACAAAATGATATTAGGAAGTCAAGGTTTTGACTAAGATTATGTAAAACTATTGGCTACTTATACTTGTGATCTTGTATGTGATTTGAACCTCTTTGGCGAACCCAAGAGTTTGAAGGTATCTCCGAGGAGATACCTTTAAAACATGCATAAGGGTATCCTTGAAGGTATTACAAGGCCCTTCAAGGTCTATTTAAAGGTAGTACTGGGTGATACCTTGATGGGCCTCGTAATACCTTCAAAGGTACCCATAATATTAAGCTTAAGACTTCATTTTTCAATACTCAAGGACATTTAGCGTGCACCCATGAACTCATGGCATTTCAACACTCAAAATATATTTCAAGTTCACTAGGTGAGAAACTTTTTGATATTATGCCAAGTGTCTCCATCCCATTTACCCAAATATTGGCATATTCAAATTAATGTATAAAATCCTTTGACAAGTGGGAAAGTGAGATTACGTTAAATGTCATCATCTTGATCACCCAAAGACTTACTCACCCAAAGGCATTATAGGAAATCTCTTGAGAAAGTGACTCCATGCAATCCTGTAAAGTCGCATCATCATGTGAGTTAGATGTGATAAAAGTGTCACCATCCCATAAGTCTGATGTGATGAAAGTGTCACCATCCCATGAGTTAGGTGAAATTCAATTATAAAAAATAAAAGTGAAGAGCCATATCCATTCATACAATTAATTCACAT
>JARHVA010004717.1:1170000-1245000 GCA_037957365.1 Torreya grandis
GGAGAAAATTACATCCCTCTGATGTGAGCTCTCTACCCCAAGAGGACCCCTATACCTTTATGGATTATGTAGTGGGTGATCAAGAAAATGTTCAAAGGACATGATCAAGCCATCAAGGAATTAAAAGGAAGAACCGCCATACAACCTTAAGTGAACATCATTGAAAATGTATATGCAGTGGCCAGGAATCTATACAATATCATCTAATTAATTATAGCTATAAAAGGGGAGTCACAACCCTGATAGGGAGATATGTGTTGAGCATTGTCATTAAGTGTTGAATTTGATAGTTACTGTTGTCATTGATGTCAAAGGTTATTATTATTATTATGAATGGTTCTTTCATTTATGCCAATCTAATATCATTGATGTCAAAGTTTATTGTGAAAATTCTTGGTAAAGTAAGCCTTGAGGAATGTATATGAAGAGCAGTGATGTGTGTCAACATAATGAGTGTTATTACTATGATGAAAAAATATTGTTTGAATAATGTTATAATTTTAACTTGAGTGAAATCAGTGAGAAGTAGCATGAGTAAGTACATGTCATTATAGAAAATGTAAATCATCTTGTAATGGTTTGTTCAGACCTTGTGAGATGGTATTTGTAGGTGTCATGATGAAATGAGTGAGCTCCGAAGAAGAAGTTGTATGCTCAAAAGATATATGTAAGCAATTATGAATATGGTTTGAATGATCTACAAATATGATAATTTTCCAAAGAACACTTGACAATGTTTAAGTATGATATAGGTTGTTTGAGTTTGTACATGAGGTATTGAGGACATTGAACATGATTAAAAGTTCAAATTTAAATATATGTATACGTAGCTTCAAAGATGCTACAGTCAAGCTCTAAAGATCTATAAGTAGCTCAAAATAAGGTCTATTAAAGTTATAAATAAGATTGAGTGTATGATATTTCTTGAACATACATAAAAGACATTGAAACATAGGATAGTTTTAAGGTGAATTCTATAGAGTGGCTAGAAGGTTAGATTATAGGTCTAATAAGACTTGTAAGTTAAGGTTTAGAAAACAAGAAGAGAGATGGTGGCCAAATGAGGTAACATGATCAATTTTCATGACATGGGTGAGAAATTTAACATTGATAGATGTGAGTCAAGTTTTATAATTATCTTATGAAGTATTAGATCAAGGTTTACAAGAAAAGGCTTGAAAAAGTGTTTTAAGGTTTCTTGAGTATATAGAATGAAGAGTTGTCTACCCAATAAGGTTTTATTAGTGCTCATTGGAATGTGTAGCATATACATGAGAACTTAAGTTATTAATGGTAGATTACTAAAGGTTATATCTCAAAGTTTTAAGTATTGGTTTTTGGAAAGAAGAACTAAGTTTTATGAATGATTGTTAAGACTAGAAAATAGTCTAAACCCTCATAAAACCTTAACTATGACCTGATGTTGAATATTTTGTTCTAAAAATATTATAATAGTTTTATATGGTCAAAAAAGTGATTTGAGGTTGAATTCAACTATCCCAAGTACCTCTAGGTGTGATTTGTTTCTTAGGTGAGTGAGCAGACCCTATAGAAAACTTCTTATGTTTTGTAAATTTACTATGGAAGATAGAGTTAGCCTAGTTAAAGTTGCTAAGTAGATGAATATCAAAGTACGAGACTTTTAGTTATTGTTCATGAATATTTTTTGATAGGTTATAGATTTTAGGTGTTTAAATTTGGTGATCTAGGTTGTATAGTCATTGAATATACCTAATGGTATAGATAATGAGGAAATTAGACATATGTGAGAAGATGTTTCTTGATGTATTTTAATGTGAGATTGATGCATTTAAATGCATGATGAATTTTTATGATTATTGAGTGATCTATCCATTATATATAATCTTAGAAGTTATTATAAGAGGTTGGAACATTGAATCCAAATTGGCTTATCTAATTGAGTAGAGTCTGTGAGAAAGAAGGTTAGAAGATTGGTCTATTAAACTAATAGTTTTAATTAGATCTCATAATTTGATTGATTTAGGTTGTTCTGAGGATATTATAATATATTATTCAAAAATTTATATCTCTTGAAGATATTCAATCAGGTGTCAGATGTTCATGTTTCCTTGACTATGTTTAGAATTCAATTGGTAGTTCTGAGTGAATATCTTGTAAAGAAGTGTTTTTGCCTATTTACTCTGAGTTGATGAATGAGATGAAGTATGTGATGAACCTGACGTCATGATGTTTCTTAATATGTAATTTTTTTCCATGGTTGTTTTTCAAAATTGAGTATATGGCTTAGTTATTTAAGACATTTTTTAGAAATATTTGTAGGCCTGTTATAAGTAGTGATTTGAAGAAGGGTTCTTGTGCTAAATGGACCTAAAAGGTGGTGTGCACCTAAAGTAAAGTTTTATAAGGTATATTAGAGTGGAATATGAATTTTCCATGTTGTGTGAGGTGTTTGGATATGCTTCAATAAATATCAAAGGGTAATATGTTGTTAAAGAAGACTAATTAGGTCTCCATAAGCCTAAAAGAGGAGTAAGGGATAAATGATGTATGGTCAACCTATTGTAGTTATTGATTCATGATAAAGGAATTATATTTTAATATACAAATACCTATTCATGGATGACCTAAGTGATTTAAATTTTGAGCTGACTAAGAAATACATGATCAAGTGACTTGTATAAAGGCAAGATAGTTTAGACTTATTTGGTATGATTAGAGGATGCTAAGTGTGGAGAGTAAAAGAGGATAAGTGAATTGGTGAGTAGAATAAGTTCATGAAAAACATTAGATACATTTTATGAATATCTAGCATAGGTTATTCAAAATAGGATCACATTTAGAAGACCTAATCAAGCCATGAAAAGGGCTAGTTGAGCAAAGAAGGTTGAAGGTTAGTTTGAGAGGGACCAAAGAGAGTGAAAAGATGAAAAATTATATCATCATATATTATAGAGTAAATAAATGTTTGTGAAGGTGATCAAACAATTAAGTAGTTGAATTGGTGCTGAATCATCTAGGGGGTTGGTTCCTCATTGTAAAGGGGTGTTTTCTAAACCCTACTTGAGTTGGTGTTGAGCTAGTTGGGGTTGGTACTCAATGTAGAGTTGGTGATTCACTAAATATTAATATTTCTATTATAATATTGTAGTCCAATTTATTCATTAGTGGGTTTTATTCCCCTATCAAGTTTCCCATGTATATGTTGTGTTCATGCATTTCTTGTTTTCTTTATTTGATGCTTATGCTTGCTAAGATATGCATGATTATTAGAATGGTTAAGTGAAATTGAATGAAAAGTTTTGAAGAATGATTCACTCCCCTCAGTCATATTTTTTCTAAAAATTGGTGTCAGAGCAAGTGATTTAGAATAGGCTTGACAACCTAAAGGAGATACTAAGCAGAAAGAATGAATAGTCAGCAAGCTCAAGGTGGTTTCTCTACTAGTAAGAATCTATTGTTAAATGGATCTAACTATACATTTTGGAATGTTAGAATGAATATATATCCGATGTCATAAGGACATGATTTTTTTTAATTATTTCTAGATGGATATATTTCACCTCCAATTCCACCAATAGATGAAATAGGTAAGAAGGCTAGTAAAAATAAATCTAAAGCAATGAATGTCATTCTATGTGGCCTATCAGAGTTAGAGCTTGTAAAACTAATTCATTATGTTTCATCCAAAGATATATGGAACAAACTCAAGACCATCTATGAAGGAGACACCAAAGTGAAGATGGCCAAGTTGTAGACTCACATAAGATAGTTTGAAAGCCTAAAGATGAATCTATTTCATCCTACCTATTGAGAGTTGATGAAGATTTCAATATCATAAGAGGATTGGAAGAGTAAGTGAAAGAGTTTACTATTGTTCAAAATATATTGAGATCACTAACTCACAAGTTTGAATCTAAAGTGTTTTTCGTAGAAGAGATGCAAGATCTAAATAAACTAGAGATAGATGGGCTTCATGGCATATTGACTGCCTATGAGATGAAAATAAATTAAAGAATACCTCTCAATAAGGAAGCATCTTTCAAGGATTAAAATTTTACAAAGGCGAAGAAGAAAAAAGATGAGGTTTGTTTAGATATTGATGATGATGAACTCCTAACTATGTTAGCTATGAATTTGAAGATTGGATCAAAAATTACAAGGGTAAGTTACCCTTCAAATGTTAAAATTGTGGCAAGAATGGTCACTTTGTAACCAAGTGTCCTAACAAGGACTGGTATGAGCATAATGAAGAACATGATGGATCTCATGGAGATGATAGAATGACCTTTAAGCCTAATAATAACAAGATAGACTTCAAGAAGAATGAGGGAAAGGATAATTCAATAATGAGAAGAGTTTCTATACTAGAGATGATAGTTCATCTTATTTAAGTGATTCAAACACATCTAACAATGATGATGGTAATACTAAATTAGAACATGATAACAATGAAACCTTGTCCATAGGCATAGAATTTGAAAATGAAAGTTGTTCAAATGGTAGAGGCCTCATGATTGATGCAAACTCAAATGAAGAGGTATATTATGACAATGAAGAAGGAGAAGATGAAATGGATCTTGAGGCAAAGTTGGTAAATGCCCTAGAAAAGTTAAAGATTATAAATAAGAAGAACAATAAACTAAATTCATTAGTTCAGGACTATGAGGAACAAAATGGATTATTTGAAGCAAGGTTGCTCAATACTTACAAAGAGTATGAAGAGATCATCTAACAAGTTGAAACCTAGATAGATAGTGTGGCATCAAGCCTAATGGCTAAAGAGGAAGATTGTAGTATATATGAAAATGAAATAGAATATCTGAAAGCTGAGTTGAATCAAACATATAGCAAGGTAAAGAACTTTGTGAAGTTTGAAAATAACACTAAGGCTCTAGATGATATCCTAAGTAGTCAAAAAATTTCAAGTGACAAGATAGGTCTTGGATTCAAATAAGACTAAAATAAGTCACCTCAAGTTAGAAAGAAGACTACTAAACACAAGAAGGTCAAAAAAATAGACCTATTAGAGAACCCAAGGCTACAAGGTATGTTAATTCTTTCAATGGTTATTGTTTTACATGCAATCAATTTGGTCATAGAGAAAGAGAATGTAGAAGACCCTCCAAGAATGAGTACTCATAGAACTATGGAAGGAGAAATAATTGGTCAAAAGGATATCACAGTCATCATCAGTCAAATGGCATATATAAGGTGGTCTGTTATAGTTATCATGATGTTGGACATATTACAAGATTCTATCCTAATAGATTTATAAGGACATTCAATCAAGATAAGAAGGTTCATAGTCAAGCCACAAAGAAATGGATCAAGAATTCAAACTCTACATCTAAGGTAAAGATGGAGTAAGAGACTAAAGAATAAAATTTTGTGAAAGCTCAAAGTAAAGATTGTGGTTGCTCAAGTCACATGTCAAGAGATAAAAAAGGTTTTGGTTCTCATATGATTTATCTAAGTAGTAAGGATTAAGAGTTAACTAAGAATAATAAGGATGACAAGATGAGTCATGATCAACTCATAAACCAAGGCAGACTACTTTATGAGATAAAGCATATCTCAAGTGAGAAATCAAGTATAGAATATCAATAACACTTCTTATCTGCATGTGTTGACAAGATAGTCAAATAAAAGAAATAGAATGATAAGGTTGATGATGAAGTCAAACTTTTAATTCCAATCAAGTCAAGAAGAAGAATGTTGAAGAATATTCAGTCTTGTGAAAATGATATAGAGATATGGTAATCTCTTGATTTCATATTATTTTAGTGCCCTATAAAAAAGGGGATGGGTCCATTAAGCTTTATGGACACATTCTTCTATCAATAGAAACATGAGGTTACAGTCCAAGAAGCTAGATAAAGGGGGAGTCCTTATTCATACATTTGGTATCTAGAATAGGGTATACATATGTATGATCAAGATTTTGATATATTCTTCAACCATGTTAAGAAAGGTATGTGATCTTGAGTTCATATTTATTTGAAATAAGATATTCTTGGTCTAAGTGGGAGCTTAGTAGCTCTATTTTATTTATGAAAGAGGTGATTGCTTTTTGATATACATGAAGATAAGGAGAGATTGTATTTGAGATTCTTCATAGACTCTATTTCTTGAGATTTTGATGAATTAGTTGGGAGAGTGACATTATTGAGAAGTTTTTGAGAATAGTTATCATAAGTGGTTTCCATAGTCTCTAAAGACTATGTGTCATCTAGTTATTCTAAGAAATAGTATCAACTCAAAGAGAGAAAAGTGTGATTTTAATAGTTGTAGATGATCTTTGATATCTAATGCTAACATAAGCATAGTGGATGTTTGGCTTAAGGGGGATCTATTCAAGTTTTTAACTGAGCCTCATCTATGTTGAAGTGATCTTGTAATCTAAGTTAATTATGAAAGAGATGATGAGTTATGAAAGACCTTTGTCATTACCATTAAAGGTGGATAAATATAAAATAATAATGAGAAGATGAAAGATAAAAAAAGATGAGAAATAGTAGCAAGATCATAAAGCATGAAAAAAGCCAAGAACTAGGTCTAACAGATGACTTCCAACAACAAGTGGTTGATAATGTTTTTTGAGTATGTTTTCCATCAATGGCAAAGGGGAAGATTATTGAACATTGTCATTGATTAAGAGATTGATGAATAGTATCATTAAGTGTTGAGCTTTGATATTTAATGTCATCATTTATGTCAAGGGTTCTTATGAATATGCTTGATTCTTTCATTGATGTCAACATAATTTCAATGATGTCAAAGGTTCTTATGAAAATGCTTGGTCAAATAATCCTTGAGGTATGTATATGGAGAGAAGTGATGTGTGATAACATAATGAGTGTTATTACTATGATGAAAGAATATTATTTTAAGAATGTTCTAATGTCAACTTGAGTGAAATAATTAAGAAGTAGAATGAATAAGTACAGGTTAGTATAATAAATGTAAAACATCTTGTAATGTTTTGTCTAGACCTTATGAAATGTTATTTATAGGTGGCATGATTAAATGAGTGAGATATAAATAAGAATATATATGCTCTGAGGATTTGTGTAAGTAGTTTAAAAGATGCTCTAAATGAGTTATGAAGATGAGAATGCTTTGAAGTAAACTTGATAGTGTTTGAGCATGAGAGAGGTTGTTTAAATTTGTAAATTAGGTATTAAGTACGTTGAAAATGATTAAAATGTCAGCTCTAAAGATCTATAAGCAGATACAAATAAGGTCTATTAAAGACTTGAAGAAGAGTGAGTGTATGATATTTCTTGAGCATACATAAGAGATATTGAAACATGGGATAATTTTAAGGTGAAGTCTATAGAGTGGCCAAAAGGTCAAATTCTAGGTCTAATAAGACTTTCAAGTCAAGGCTTAGAAAGTAAGAAGAGATATGTGAGATAATAGGAATAGTTTCCATGACATGGGTGAGTAGGTGAACACTTACATAGGTGAGTCAATTTGTTTCAAGTATGTGAATTAAGTTTTACATCAATGTTTTCAAGAAAAGTCTTCAAAAACGTGTTTTGAGGTTTCTTAAGTGCACAATATGAAGAGTTGTCTACCTGAGAAGGTTTTCATAGTGATCATTGGCATGTGTAGCATATGCATGAGAACCTAATATATTTATCATATATGAATAAGGGTTATATCTCAAAGTTTAAAGAAATGGTTTTTGTAAAGAGGATCTAATTTTTATGAATGATCGTTAAGACTAAAAGATAGTCTAAATCCTAATAAAACCCTAGCTACAACTTGATGTTGAAGATCTTGTTCTAAATAACATAGAATAATTTGATATGGTTAGATAATTGATTGGAGGTTGAATTCAACTTTTCCAAATATCTCTAGGTGTGATTGGTTTCTGAGGTCAATGAGTACATCTTATAGAAAAGTGCTTGTCTTTAAAAAATTTGATGTAAAAGATAGAATTGTTCGAGTCAAAGTTTCTATGTGGATGAAGATAAAAGTATGATAATTTTATTTATTTTTCATGAAGATTTATGTACAAGTTCAAAATATTATATGTTAAAATTTTGTGACCCAAGATGGCCAGTTGTTGAACAGACCCAATGGTACAAATAGTAACGAAATTAGACATATGTGAGAAGATATTTCCTATTGGATTTTCATGTGAGATTGATGCATTTAAATGCATGTTGATTTTTTTTTAGTCTTGAAAGATTTATATATTCTTTAAATAATCTTTTTATTTATTATAATAGGTTGGAACATTGAATCCAAATTGGCTTATCTGAATGAGTAGAGTCTATGAGAAAGAAAGTCATAAGATTGGTCTATTAGATAAATAGTTTTAATTAGATATCATGATGTGATTGATTGAGTTTGATTTGAGGATGTTATAATATCTTTTACATAATTAAAATATCTATAATATATTAAATCATGTGTCATATTTTCAATTTTCCTTGACTATGTTTTGAAGTCAATTGGTGGTTCTAAGTGAACATATTACAGAGAAGTGTTTGAGCCTATTTACCCTTAATTAAATCATTATATGAAGTTTGTGATGACCCTGAGTTCATGAGGTTTATGAATATGTATATTTTTTCCATGTTTGTTTTTTTAAAATTGAGTATATGCCTTAGTTGTTCAAGACACAATTTATGTATATGCACATGCATTTTATAAGTAGTGATTTAAAGAAGGGTTCAAGTGGTAATTGGACCTAAAAGGTAGTGTGTAACTAAAGTAAATTTGAATAAGGTATATTAGAGTTGTGTTTTACTTTTTCCTACCATGTGAGGTGTTTTAATATGCTTCAAGAAAGATCAAAGGTACCATATTGTTAAAGAAGACCTATTAGGTCTCTATAAGGCTAAAAGAGGAGTAAAGGATAAATGATGTATGGACAACCTATTGTAGTGATTGATGAATTAGTAAAACATGTTAGTTTAAAATTCAAATACCTATTCATGGCTGACCTAAGTGATTTGAATATGGAGCCAATTAAGAAAGATATGGTCAAGTGACTTGTATAAAATCAAGGTAGTTTAGACCTAATTGGTATGCTTAGAGGATAGAGTAGAAGAGGATAAGTGAATTGGTGAGAAAAATAAGGTCATGTGGAATATCATAAGAATTTATGAATATCTAATATAAGTTCTAAAAAAGAGGATCAAGGTCACAAGACCTATTCAAGCCATGAAGAGGACTAATTGAGCAATTAAGGCTGAAGGTCAGTTTGAGAGGGATTAAAGAGTAAGAAGACATAAAAGAGTATATCATCATATATTTTAGAAAAAATAAGGGTTTATAAATGTGATCAAACAATCAAGTAGCTGATTTGGTGCTAAGTCATCTAGGGGGTTGGTGACTATTTTTAAGTGAGTGCTTTCTAGAGCCTAGCTGAGTTGGTACCGAGCTATTTGGGATTGGTGCTCCAGGTGGAGTTGGAGATTCACTAAAAATTGATTTTTTTCTTATAGTAATATATTTCAAATGATTTATTAGTGGTTTTTTTCCCCTAGAGGGTTTCCCATATATATGATGTGTTCATGTGTTTATTACTCTTATGTTTTGATGCTTATGCTTGCTAAGATATATATGCTTGTTATAATGCTTCATGAATGGTTAAGTGGAATTGAGTTAAGAGTTTTTAATATTGATTCACCCCCTTCTCATTCATCTTGTTTCCATTTATGAATATCTAGAGGTAGATAATATGAATAAAATGGAGTCTAAACTACATTTTCTTAGAGGAGTAGCTAGGAACAAAGTTTATGCCCATTTGAATATGATATCATCCCCTAATACTACCTGGGCACATAACTAAATATCTACCAAGAGAGGTGCCTTGATTTAATGGAACCAAGACATGAAGTATTTGGTCCTCAGTTGATTAGTCAAGAGAGGCAAGCTATGGATATTTTGGGAGATATAAGGATCAATAATGTAGTCACTCCATAGAGAGATTTGGTAAATTTTGAAGACCTTATTTGCATATCTAATAAAAGTTTGAAATTATAGGTTGAGGGAACTATTTATATAAAATTTTATAAAGTGCAAAAACTAGTGAGTTTTGTTAGAAGCACGGTTCTTAGTGCAAAAACCCTTTACCTAGAGCTTGGGGAATCACTAAAGATACATATACATTGTATAGATAAGCTTCCATAACTTTTCAAAAGACCCCTATTAGACTTTGAGGTATTATAAATTGACTTCTAGGCTATCCATACTCTCTACCTCCAAATTTAGGTTAAAAATTATGCCATGACATCCATGGTCACCCCACCAGTAATTGTAATTGAAACCATTGCTCCAAATACAACTCATATTGTAGTTGAAATGGTCCCCTTAATGATATCCCACACTATGACAATAACTTCAGCTACAGTGACAAAAACTTCATTTGTAACTACACCAATTACCAATGGTCAAGTGTGACCTTTTATAGATTTCCCCTCATAGGTAACCCATCTAATAACTACAAGCCTTGATTGGGAATCTTTCCTATTGTAACTTTTTTTTCTCTAACGATATGTTGAGTGTTACTTCAACTTTTCTTGAGAGATGAGGTTGGCCCCATCCCAAACCTATAAAAAGTGTATCACCCTATTTAATTAGAGAGGAGGAATTTTAACATCAAATACATATAAAAAATCCTTTGGGTTTTTCTAAAAGTTTATGTTGTATGATGGTCTATTCATTTTATTTTCATTGATCCAATATATTAATTATTTGATATATGTAATACTAGTTTTAAAATTTTTGTGTGAGTTACTTAAGTTATGTTAATGAAGAGTGTGTCAAACCAATTATAGTTCATATATCTCAGTGACTATTTATGGAATAATATCTTCTTAAGATAATTTAAAATTTGGAAGATAACTTGAAGTACATTATAATACCTTCAAGGGTACCTTATGCATGTTGGAAATGTATCACCTAGGAGATACCTTCAAGGTACCCTTGAAGGTACTATGATGCACTTTAAGGGTTCTCTTAGTAGATACATTTAACATGAATATGATTGGAATTTTATTTCAAGGTATCTCCTAGGAGATACCTTGAAGGGCCTCATAGTACCTTAAAGGGGTCTCCTAGTACACGTTGAACATGTACATTATTGGAATTTTATTTCAAGGTATCTCCTACGAGATACCTTGAAGGGCCTTGTAATACCTTCAAGGGTAACCTTATGCATGTTTGAAATGTATCTCGTAGGAAATAATTTCAAGGTACCCTTGAAGGTAATATAATGCCTTTGAAGTTATCTTCTAGGAGATACCTTGAAGGGTCTTGTAATATCTTCAAGGGTTATCCTAGTAGATAACTTAAAAATACATATTATTATAGTTTTATTTCAAGGTAACTCCTAGGGGATAATATTATTCTACTATATACTCTTGATATACTCATATGCACAATAATTAGGACCTATATTTTGGTAAAACAATGTAATCAAACAATGCATATTATAGTTATAGTCATGGATAAGATCCAATTATGGATCACATTCATATAAGTATAAAATGAAGAATTGGGGATTGGGATAGCTCTTCAACAAACCAAATACAATAACTTGTATCCCTTCAACTTTTTGTAGATTTCCAAGTTAATCTCTTTATCCTAGAAACACAACTAGGTGCAAAAGTAGGAGCTCTTTCACTTCAACATCCACTTTGAGGTTTTGATGTAGAGAGGCTAATTAATTTACCTACATTTAGACAAATAGATGAGGTTATAAATACCTTGTTAAGTAGATAAAACTAGGGGATATTCATTTTCCCCAAGATATCACTATCTAGATCAATGCACAGACCATGGCAAGAGCCACAAGCCTCTTGAATCATGGAAAATACTTATTTGCATATAAGTCCACCAAACCACCAATTTATTTAGTTGCTCAGGAGAAGTTTCCTAAAAGGGAAGGTAAAGGAACCCCAATTTACTCCATTGAATATGTTACAGTGTGCATTCTAGTAATGTATAACAAATAGGTTCTAGCAAATAATGAAGTAGGACAAGTAAGCAATAAAATGAGTAATTGACATTATGTATCACGTGATACACAATAATGAGAACTTTAATTAGGATGAGTTTATCACATATGAAATTACCATTAATATTGATAAGGTAATTTCAAGTATCTCAAAAAAAATTTAATATCAGTTTATGGTATTTTTTTATGCTTTACCTTATGGAAGTCCCCTCTAGGCCAAGTTAATATTACTATATAATTTTCACCTAATATTTCCCTTGTAAGCATCACTTGGACTAAGATAGGGTAATATTCTGAGTGACTAGGGAATTTTAACACATGGTGGATTGAGGCTCTATCTTTGATTAGGTTGTACCCTCAAATTCCATAGGATGACATGAAATATTTGGGGAAACATGCATTGATAACTAAGTTGTATAATGGTATTTAAATCAAGGTGCATGAGTTGGTCATGCAAACTATGAATACAATGCCCTTTTTCATCACAATGGTTGAATCACACGCTAAAGTATGGAGCCAAAGATCCCTAGATGTGATGTCAATACAACCTATTCAAACCATCCCCCCAAGTGCAAAACCCCAGACCTCAACACAATAGTCCATAGCTCCCCCATAGCAAGAAAAAGGAAAATAGAAGGGACCTACATAGATAACCTCACCACCACCAGCCAAAAAAGGTCAAGGTAAACAAAGTCTTGGTTGGACAACCTACATGTTCCAAGGGTATATTTTGAGTACGATATTAAAAATTTAGGGGTTGATGAACATGAAGTTACTCAATGCATAATCAAAGACATTGGGCAAGAGGCATACAATATGGAGGAGGAGAAAGAATTATTTCTCTAGAAAGTAGTCCACACTTTCCAAGTGTATAATAAGTTAAGAAGAGACCTTTGGGTTGACATTGTGAAACCCCTTTCCTCTATTATTTTGGATACTATAGGCTAAGAAGAATCTTATCATAAACTTGAGGAATTTTTTTCTAAATAGATCCAACAACTAGTTCATCATTTTGTAAAAAATGTGCACATCATTGGTGTAGGCCTTCAACCAAAGTGTAATAATGTATGGTATCTTTCAAAGAGCTAGTGATAACAAGTAGTTCCCATCATGTGAGTTTTAGGGGCATGAGGATGCACTTGTCCCTCCAGTTGAGTCCAAAAACATTTTTATGGGAAGAGGTGTTGTTATAGAATCTGAATATTTATATTTCTCACCATTTGATATAAAAATAAATGATGTAGATATAATGGAGGAACCTATAAATACCACTATGCTAGATACAATAGAATAAATGGAAGCTACATAAGATTCCCCAAATCTTGAGGAGGAGGCTACACAGGAGGAAGAGAGGAAATAGAGAAAAACAAAGAAAAATAAAAATAAGAAAGAGGCCATGAAACAATAAACTATGTAGGAAGCCCAACATACACACTAATAAGCTACACAAAAGGAACAAGTCAAACAATGTGGTGAGGAGGAAGAGCAATAAAAGAAGTCTAAAGAACCTGAGGTTGGGAAAATAAGGTTGAGGAACAAAATGCCAAAAAGAAGAGAAAAAAAGAATCAAAGGTTGTGTAGAGATAAAATGAGGAAGCAAAGGCTCAATAGAAAAAAATTGAAGAAGTGGAGGATAAGGAATAGGGAGAAGGAAGAGGTAGAATACAAGGATCAAGAGGCATAAGTTACACAACAAATGTATATAAAATAAGAGGCATAACAAAAATATGCCAAAGAATAGTGTTAGAATGAGGAAGAAACCATGTAAAAAGTAGCAGCATAAGCTACCAAGGAAAATACTAAGGTTGATGCCCAAGATAAAGCGAAGGTTGACACTAAATTTAAGGTTTAGGTAGATGTCAAGACCAAAATTATGTCTAGATCCAAGGTTGAGGAGGTATCTCAAATTCACATTGAAGCCACAACCGAGGCTTAAACTAAAGATAATGAATAGATTGTGAATGAAAAGGAAGATAATTAAAAGGAATAAGTAGAACATACATCTAATTATGTACACCAGAGGAGACTTCACTATCAAACTCTCAACCCTTTAGCCAATGGTTATGGGATGTCCCTACCACATCATCTCATCACACCACTTTCTTACTTTTGTTGGTTCAATTTACACTGGTTCCTACCATAGTTGTAGGAACATCCACCACGCTTGACCTAACTTCTATGGAGACATCTTTAGATGCTTTGTAATTGCCATTGTCCAATAAAATTGATGGAACAATTATATTTCAATAATACATTGTGAAAAAGGCTTCAGACTTGGAATAGAATGTTTTTCAACTGCATGAGGAGAAAGTGAAAGTAAAAAATCAAATTTATAAGGATATGCAGCTCATCAATGCTACTTGTGGTAGTCTAGTTACACAAGTACTTGGTGATCAAGTAATGTCTGAGGACAAACAAATCACTACATTGCTGACTTAACTAACAAAATATTGGGTGAGCACACATAAACTGATCACACTATGCACCCAAGGGGAAAATATTTTCACTAAAGTGGAAGGAATTTATGAATTACTAGAAGAATATGTACAGGTATTATATACTGATATGCATCAAGATAAGCAAATAGCCCAAGGAATGATTTATTGAAGGTAACACCTTGATAAATCCATGTCTACTATGAAACTAGAGTTCATAATGGTGGATAAAGCTAAATCTATAATGAGTGATCAAACAAATACTAAAGAAACATTTACCAATGAATTTAAATAGTTGTCATATGTTAAGGATATTATGATGAATAATCTCTAGGTTTGGTAGAATGAGACAATGCACAACATATTTGTAGTTATTCAATCCCAGAGGACTATAGATAGGTTGGATGATATTATGTTAGATATCCATCTTAAGCTGTCAAATGTCAGAGCCTTCCTTATCATCATAGAAGAAGAAGATGTGCAAAATTTGATTGTCATTTAGATTCCACTGCACATTTTTCTTACCATAGTGTAGGAAGTACTTGACAATTGGAAAATTATCAAGCATGAACTCTCATAGGTTTAACTGGCTATTGTGCATATCATAGAAGAACCTATGTTCATTCCATTGTAGGAGTTCCAAGAAATTTTGTAGAAGAGAAAGCTGGATACAAAGGCATAGTCTAAGCTTCTGTAATCTAAATAACTGCTTGGCCAAAATTTGACACCACTTTCATAGTAGGTAAATGTGTAGTTCAAGTTTTGTAGTTTAAGAAAAAAATATCCTTTATAACATATCCATAAACATAAGGAGTGGGACTAGCTTAGTTTAAAACACCTAAGTAGGATGGCCACCTGGTTAAGCTAGTCTATGTAAAACTGGAAAGTGTTGTAGGAAAATATGTTACTTAGTTGAAAACCCAAAGGGGTAGATAATTAGTGCACAAAGTGTTAAAATTGATAAACAATGCTTGGATAAATTACTACAACTTTTTTGAAAGGCTAATCTTTTCTATCTTTATTCAAGATTAGATTTTAGAGTTTATGTTAGGAAAAAACAATAGTTTAACTCTATGAAAGTGTTACACATGGAGTAGGGCATCATAAAATCACAGGAGTATGATTGATGGACACATGTGTGTAGGGTACCATTATATCATCTATATGATCTTTTAGATGTATTCAACCTTGTTATTATTCATCATTTTCATTTATTGTTGAGTTTTGGCATTGATGTCAAAGGTCCTTGTGAAGGTGCATGGTCATGAGAGTTATCATGAATGTATGTGCATAGTATGGTATAGTAATTACATGAAGAGTTTTTAGGGTGAGACATGTGAAAAGATAGAATTTTAAGGAAACAAATGTTTTATAGTTTCATGAAAGGAACATGTAAGTGTGTCAAGTGTCAAGTGATTAAGAGACCTAGTCATAACAAGCATAGTCATATCATAGGCATGTGCATGGTGAGCATGGAGATGTATGTGTGGAGGTATGACATTGTTTGAGGAAAATGTAAGGCATGTGATCAAGTTGTATAGGCATAAAGGATTTTTTCAAGGTGAGCCTATAGGGGAAAGACCTTTAGTCCAAGTCTACAACTATAATGAATTCTAGAACCGACCTGGCCTAATGAGATATCATGATATGTTATTAAGGCATGTGAAGGATGATGGCAGTATTTAATCATTAAAGATATTATTAGAATGATTTTGAGAGTGTCAGATATTATCTTTATATTTTCTTGTCTACATGAGTGATGTTTAGGCCATTATGGAAGGCCCTTGTTGTCAAAATTGCCAAGTGCTTGAGCCTACTAGTGTCTTGAGAAGGTATGTGCATAGGATGCCTTATCCTATTCATGAAGAGGCATGGTGGCATGGTTAGATGGATGATATTAGGCTTTTAAAGGCTATATAAGATTGATATCAAGTGTCTTTGAGGACAATGTGTCTTGTGAAGCTTAGTTATGGCATGAAGAGACCTTGTGTGAAGTCATAAGCTTGGTTGCACGATGAGATAAGGTTGCATAAGGATGTTTTAAATTTTTTAAACATGTGATATTTTTTGTGAGAATCTGGGTAAATAATTAGAACCTTGAAAAGGTTTGAATTCCAACTCAAGATGTAATGAGGTGTGAAGACTCAAATATAGAAATCAAGGTGGTGAGAGTATGGCCTAATGAGGCATGAGGTTCTATTTTCAAGGTAAGTATTGACAAGTGAGTGTTTTCATAATTGTTTCATGTTTTTCCAAGTATGTTGACTAAGTTTTAGGTTATGGTTTTCAAGAAAATTCATAAATTTTTTTTTGGAGGTCTCTCAAGTGCTCAAAATGAAGGGTTCTCACCCCAAGAAGGATTTTCTTGTGATCATCATCTCATCAAAACTTTGCATGGGAACCTAATCTATTCATTTTAGATAAAAAAGGGTCCTAGATCAAAATTCTAGGAATTAGTTTTTGGATTGAGAATCTATGCTTTATTAATGGTTGTTAAGAATGGAAATAGGTTTAAACCCTCCTACAACACTAATAAAGACCTAATGCTGAAGATGTTGATCAAAAGTGCCCAAAATGGATTGGTATGATTAGGTAAGATATTTGATCTTGTAGTGGACTCTCCCAGGTACCTCTAGGTGGTATTGGTTAGAGAGGAGAGATAAAATATTGAGTTATAGGTTTGTTTCTAAAGAAGTTATTATAACTATCAAAAGTAGTATTGGACAAAGTTTGAAAATGATTAAACGGATAAGGTATATATTTGTGTTTTATGTCATTCATAGTTTTTGGATTGGTTATATTCCTTACGTGACTCATTTTGGTTATCCAAGTAGGCCAATCATTAATATGCCTTATAAAGAAAAATGTGCAAAACCTAAGTAGTGATGAGAAGATGATTATTTATGTGTTTTCAAGAAATATAGATGGATTAAAGTTCATGAAAATATTGTTTTGGACTTGTATGTTGCATTCATTCTTAGAATATGGTTTGGAAGTTAGGTATAGAGGTTGAAAAGTTAAATCCAAAATGGCTTATCTAGTTGTGGTGTGATGTGAGGAGAGAGGTCAAAAGATTGGTCTTCAAGACCAATATTTGAAATTAGACCATATTGAAAATGTATTTAAAGATGGTCTAAAATTTTAATATAATCATCTTCATGCATTGAATGTGTTTGAAATTCCATATATATGTGTTATAAGGTTAATGTTTCATGATTGTGGTTTTTACAATCTTGACAATTTTGAGTTGCAGTAATAAAAAATAGATTTGATTGCAATCTAATGAAAGAGTGATGAAATATAGTGCATTGATTTGTTATTAATGACCTATAAGTCATGATAATGCTTTGTATAAGTTTTGGAGGTTGGTATAAGTATTTAAAATGTGCATACAAAATGGCTTGATTGATCAAGAGTGGATTGTGAAACTATAAGTCAAGAAATTTATATGTAAGAACAATATTTTCCATTAGAACTTTATGAGTTTTTCATTTTATGATGCTCTAAATATGTCATAGTATCATTTTCATGCATCAAGAGTCAATAAAAGTGTCTACATAGGTGATTGAGGTCTATTTTTTATGATTATGTTTTTGAGTATTTTGGAAGTTCTGAGTGACCAAGTTACAGAGTGGTTTTTTTAGACATTATTGTCTGATTGAAGTTGTTCCAAGTAATTGGGGATGTTCATGAGGTTATATATATATATATATATATATATATATATATATATATATATGTATGTATGTATGTATGTATGTATGTATGTATGTATGTATGTATGTATGTGTGTGTGTGTGTGTGTGTGTGTGTGTGTGTCTATATATCTATATATATATATATATATATATATATATATATATATATGAGCAAAGCAAGTTACAGAGTGGTTTTTGAGACATTATTGTCTGATTGAAGTTGTTCCAAGTATTTGGGGATGTTCATGAGGTTATATATATATATATATATATATATATATATATATATATATATATATACATACATACATACATACATACATACATACATATATGTGTGTGTGTGTGTGTGTGTGTGTGTGTGTGTGTGTGTGTGTGTACACACACACACACATATACATTGGAAAATATTTTGAGTCATTTTTAATGGTTGGATAAGGTTATTTGGATCCAATAAAATCAAATCTCAACATTAAGAGAGTAGACCTAATGAAGTAGGTCTCCATGAGACGTAAATGGTGATTAAGAACAATGTTGGTCATTAATTTTGAGTGTACCAAGTGATTGAAGATTAAATTAAGGTCATATATCTTATTTAAACATGTTTTGTACGTCTTGCTTACATGACATGTAGGTGATAAATCATGAGAGAGATTAGCTAGTGTTTGAGTACACACATGCCCAATGTGAATAGTGATAATGGAATGTTTCAAGTGGTGGTTGGACCTAATAGGTGTAATGTACCTAAGATGATATTAATGGGTGTCTAATTGAGTTGTATATGAATTTTTCCTTCCGTGGGTGGAGTTTTAAAGTGTTCCAACTAAGGCAAAGTGTAGTGTGTTGTAATGAAGGCCTAGTTCAATTAGGTCTCCCTAAGGCCTAAATGAGGTTTTGGTATTTGAAGTTTTGGAAGACCTATTGTAATGATTGATTCATCTATAAAATATGCTATAAGACATATTACAAGGGTAATCCAATTATAAAATTACTTATTGTTGACCAAGAGGGATATATATATATATATATATATATATATATATATATATATATATATATATATATATATATATATATATATATTACACACATATAATATTTGTGTATATATATGTATGTGTATATATAAATATACATACATACATACTTATATATATGTATATATGTACATATATACACACACACACACACACACACACACACACACATATATATATACATACATATATATATACATATATATATATATATATACATATATATATATATATATATATATATACATATATATATATATACATATATATATATATACATACATATATATATATACATACATATATATATATACACACACACACACACACATACACACAATTATGTTTCATTTTTCATGGGAGATCTGTTAAAGGAGTGAAGTTTATTATTACAAGATAGTTTCTGAGGTGTACAGACCTAATAAGTCAGTCTATCCTAAAGAGGGCTTCATAGTATTAACATAAGATGTAGATATAAGCAATCATGGAAGATGTTAGAATGAGTCATTGGTAATGTTTTTGAGTGGTTTTTTATGGTTAAATAAGTCTATTTGGATCTAGGAATATCAGTCTCAACATCAAGACAATAGACTTAATGAACTAAGTCTCCATGAGAATTAAAGGGTGAGTAAGACCAATGTTGGTCATTGATTCAGAGTGTAACAATTGACTGAAGATGAAATTAAGCCATAAATATTATGTGAACATTTTTTGTATGTTTTGGTTACATGACATGTAGGTGATCAAGCATGAGAGATATCAGATAGTGTTTGAGTACATACATGCCTAATGTGAAAAGTGATAATGGAATGATTCAGGTGGTGGTTGGACCTAATAGGTCTCATGTACCTAATATGAGCTTAGTGGGGTTATAATTGAGTTTTATATTAGGTTTTCCTACCATGTTTTGTGTTTGAAAGTGTTAAAAATAAGTTAAAGAGTAATGTGTCCTAATGAAGGCCTAATTGAATTAGGTCTCCTTAAGGCCTAAAAGTGGTTTTGGTATTTTAAGTTTTAGATGACCTATTGTAATGATTGATTAATTTATGAAATATGTTATAAGACATATTAAAATGTTAATTCAGGTATGAAAGTGTGTATGGCTGACCAAAAGGGATATGATCAAGAGTCTTGTATAACTACAGGGTAGTTTTAGGCCTATTTAAGAAAGTGTGAGAGGTTTGATTAGTAGAGTGAATGAGATTTAATATAATTTAGTAGAAGGAGGTATTATATAAAATCATAATATATAATATGGAATATAATTAATATCTAATAATAGGTTTGAGTATGAAGATCAAGGTCATATGACCCAATTAGTCTTAAAGAGACCTAGTTGAGTGAAGAGGCCTAAAATGCAGTTTGAGAGGGATACGAGTGTGAAGAGTTTAAGATGTTTTTGTCATATATTGGTTGAAAAACATATTTATTTTAAGGTTATCAAATCAATTAGGTGGTTGAGTTTGTGCTGAGTCATCTAGGGGGTTGGTGTCTCCTTGTAAGTGGGTGCTTGTTAAAGCCTAGTCAAGTAGGTACTTGGTTGGTTGGGGTTGGTGCTCCATATGAAATTGGTGTTTCAATAAATCTTTATTTTTGTATTATATTACTATTCAATTTGAAAATATAATTGGGTTTTATTCCCCTTGAGGTTTTTCCACATATATTTTGTGATATCTTGTTTCATGTTATTATAAAGTTTCTTAAGCTTGCTAGATTTATGTACTTACATGAATGGCTCATGAATGTTAAGTTGAATTTAATTAATGTTTTAAAGGAATAATTAACATCATCCCTTACATTCATGGTTATTAAAATAGTTATCTAATTGATAGACATAATAATTCCAAGAATCTTTCTTTTTGTATGCCGAAAGGCTAGAATGTGAAGAGATAGAGCCATGTAAAAGCTCTATATATTTATATGATGTAATGAAATATGGTTATAAAGTGTAATATATATTAATATAATAGTTATATTATGGTTTTAATAATATTATTCTACACATGCCTAGTGCACAATGTTTAATCTATTTTATTTTAGCTCGTTCTATCTTGTATTATGATGTTTATGTTCTGGAATTGTTAACATCATGTTATTTTGTCTTTATATTTATTTTTGTCTATAAAATTGAACATTATTTAAATTTACTCATGATATTATGATTTTTTTTCACTTCTTATAGCAAAATTTATCCCTATAATTATCATGTTCTATAGAAATTCTAAGATACTTTGCTAGCATACCTTGAACATTCATACAATTAGAATTTTCTCTCAAGATATCTCTAAGGAGATATATTTAAAAGATTTGTAGTACCGTTGAGTGTACCCTAATGCATATTAAAAAAATTATATCCTAGGATACACCTTTAAAACATACATTAGGGTACCCTTAAAGGTACTACAAGGCCCTTCAAGGTATCTCCTTGGAGATACCTTGAAAGGTCTTGTAGTACCTTAAATGGGTTTCTTAGTAGATACCTTGAACATGCACACAATTGAAATTTTATTTCAAAGTGTCTCCTAGGAGATACTTTGATGTTACTTATATTAACTTCAAGGGTAACCTTATGCATGTTTGAAAGGTATCTCCTAGGAGATACCTTTAAGGTAAACTTGAGGGTAATAAAATGTCATTCAAGGTATCTTTTAGGAGATACCTTGAAGGTTCTTGTAGCACATTTAAAATTTTCCCTAGTAGACACCTTGAACAAGCATAGGATCAGAATTTTATTTCAAGGTATCTCATAGGGGATAGCTTGAAGGGACTTGTAGTACCTTCAAAGGGTCTCATAGTAAATGCCTTGAACATGCATAAAATTGGAATTTTATTTCAAGGTATCTCCTAGGAGATACTGTTGGTAATTTGGCCTATCAAGGACAAATACTAGCCCTTATAATCTAAAACTTTCCAGGATCCAGTTCATAATCTTTACAAGGTGGTCAAATAGGTGTATTTTGGCCTAAAAGTTAGTTTTGGTATTTAAAATGTCTAAATTAGAGTCAAAATGTCATTAAAATATCTAAAAAAGCCTTCAAATATATTCAAATACATCACTCTTACCTTAGTCTAAAGTTTCAAAAGCTAAAAATGTGTTTTGATATGTTTTTAAGTCTAAAAAGAGTCTGTTTTTACCTCCCACGTGCCAATTTTGGCCCCAAAAGCATGAAATAGTTTAAAAACTTGTATTTTCATGTTAGTTAATCATGTAAATCCTTATCATACATCAAAATTGGTAGTGGAAGTCTTAGTTTTCAATAATCTAGGCTCATGATATGAAATCACTAATATGCCTATCAAATAAATCTATCCTATTACAATTAAAACATTTATCAAACTACATAAATGACTTGTGGAGGGAATCTTACATTTTAATTTTAGACAATTTGAGATTAATAAAAGTGGTCTTTGTCCTCCTATTTATAGTATTTTGGATTTGATAAGGATCAACCATGACTGTCCATCTCAAGATGAATATGTGTGGCCATGAATTAATCTAATATTTCATAATTAATCCATAAATATCCTCATAAATATTTGTGATAAAGAGGCATTAATGAGACATGGGTTCCCATAAACCTAATATTTATTACATTTATGACTTATGGATGCCACCCAATTGATCATGTCATTAGGTGATGCACATATTAGGAACCAATTCCTAATAAATAAATACTTAATTTGATCCATGGAGTTATTACTTAAGCTCATAATTTGGTTTAATTTTCCTAAGTAATATTAATCAATTTTAGTGCAATTCTTTAGAAATTAGGGCATAATTAATCAAACTAGTCAGAAAGTGATTTTGTTGGGTTGTAATTTGACTTGGGAAGAATTAGAAGGCGATGTTAGATGTGTATGGATTACGATCCCATTTAGGATGTTATCAACACAAAATAACATAGACACATGATGTGTGCTTATTAATTAGAAGGAAAGAGTGATCCAAAGCACCAAAATGCATTTTCATCATTTTGACTCGAAATGATTATAGAAAAGTTAGGAATCACATAAAATACATTGCCCCGTTTAGAGATAAATCAGCTTAAATCAACACTTATATACGACAAGCTCTAACTATTTAGCATGTTTTAGTGATTTTGACCTAATTTGTGCATTTAAAAAAATTTCAAGATTGATAATTTCAAAAAAAATGGTGTTAGGAAATGGATGTCTACAAGCATAAGTAGTCCAAAATTCAAGCAAAACCCTACATGAAAATTTTCTTCACGTGATATCTTCTCATATCTTTTACATGGGAACCTAAAATTTTAAAGGATGTTGAGGGTGTTAGTACACTACACATTCATGGAAAAAAGTTTGGATTTAGAGGTATATGATTCATGTATCATCATTAAGAAGATTCAACTCTAAAACCCTTCATAATGACTAATTTTGAGAAAAGTTGATTTTCTTGCCATAAAAACCCCATGGATCAACCTGAAACCTCTTCGAACATCAAGTAAACTTAGAGAGGATCCTAGAAATGCTAATTTTTTGTATAAAACTATATATATTATGGAATAAATCAAGTTTTTTAGAGAAAACAACATGGAAAATTAGGTACAAGGAAGTTTACATAAAATCCAATTCATGGATGTTGAATCCTTAGACTCGTTCTTCATTTTCAAATCATTAGTTAGTTATAAATCTACATGTACATTCCTCTACCAGCTCTTTCAAAATAGCCACTCTATATGAAAATGAGGTAGAATTGATGTAGTCAACCATGGTGACTGAGTGGCAAGAGTTATTCATCAGGAGCACCTATCTCACGGTCTGAGTAGTTGATTCAATTTTTCATGGTTTTTTTGTAGGTTCCAATAGCCACCAAGTACATAGAGTTAGCCTACTAGGCCTATTTGGCAAGACAATCAACTAAAGGGTGGCATTAAAATGATATCAAGGAGTTAAATTGGAGTTTCCATGCTGCATATATTCTCTTTAAATGTATATATCATTCACTTTATAAGCTTCAATTTATAATTCATGAAAAGAAGGACCAAGGGGGAGTTGACTAGTCTTCAGTACCATTTACTCAAAGTTGACTAAACATGAGTTAACTTCCAATCCATGCATATTTATTGAAATACATGCAAGAGACGACTTTCACATGATCTTCACTTAATTCAAGTGGAGTTAACACATAAATTATTGGCATATATTTAATTCAAAGGGGATTGACAAGTCAAAGATGTGCCCACCATCTTCATTTTAATGCTAAAAGGAAGATCATGCAAGATTTTCACCAATGGAGATTTATTAAAGGCTATTTTTATTAAATTGAACTTAAAATTGACTTAAGTTCATGTGGAGTTGACATCCTCTTCTATCCTCTATGCCACATTGGCTAGAGATTTTTCTCAATTATACTATTTTATATATATTCAAGCTTTCAAGCCAATTTTTAAGATCCCTTTCTTGGACATGATTGAACTCTACCAAGATTGAGATTTGCAACCTTTTGAGATGAATAAAATGATTATTTTGAAATTCCATTATTCTAGTATAGTGTATTTATGTTAGTTAATTTAAACATGTGCTAGTAGTTTCTCCCTTTCAGGTCTTGATCTCACCTACTTACTAGTAAGATAACTTATGCAAGTCATGTTTTAGAGTTTGATGTCATTTGCATGAGCTAATAGTGGATATAAGTGATTATTTAGTTCCTTGAATTAGGCATATTCCATAATTTCCCTTAGGATTTGATTAATTTATAAAACATCTACATGAAACATTGATGCATAGGATTCATTTAGGGTTCTAGATTCAATCATTTCCTTATCATATCAGTACTTTAAGAGCTCAAATAGAGTTGATGAACCAGAAGTATAGGTGTATCACTAATAGTAGCTTAGATTTCCCTCGCAGTTATCCTTATAACCCTTTCCATCCCAATGTTTTTAGTATTTTTTAGTATTATTAAGCAAAGTGATATATAAGAGGAGCTAACCTCATCATAACTAGAGATCTAGTCTGAGTTCAAGTGTCCCACACCTCAGATCATTCTAATGTTATTCTAGGTGGGAAAGAGTTTCAAAACAAAATCTATCAACCTTTAAGTAGGGTGCTATCTGGGTTGCTAACAAATACCTTGAAGGGCTTTGTAATACCTTCTATGTTGATTGTAAATGTCATTGCAATGGATTTGATATAACTATGGCATGCAGGGGATAGTCATGTTATGTTTATATGAGTGAATGTGCAAAGATATTAAAAAAGAATTAAAAAAAAAAACCTTTAGTAGAAATGCAATTTATATTTATTAATGTGAATTGATTATTTTAAGACTTGTTTGAACACTGATTTTCCATTTTATTTAGGGTTTGAGCTCATATCTATAAACTAATTTCACACACTGAGTCTCTACAAATTATGAATGCACAATTTAGTGACATTTTTCACATAAATTTTTTGTTGAGTCACAAACTTGATGTGTATTGGGTCATGGTTATTGTGACATTCAAACACCTACCAAATTTGATTCCTTATATAAGTAAAACATGTGGCACACCACCCTTTATCTCATGTACACCATGACTTAGAGTCAACCAATCTATATGTCTTTATTTCACACCCTATCTATCACTTTACATCCTTGTCAACATGTGTTTTCATGTGTCAATTGATGGAAAACCTATAGAATGCAACTATATGCAGGAAATGCAATTTATATTCAATAATGATGGATAGGTAGGAATAGAGTAAATGCTATACAATGCATGTATATAGTAAAGATGCTCGAGGCAAGTAATATGTGTTAAAAATGTGTATTTAATAAAATATAAGGTTGGCTTACAATGGCATCAATCAAGTATATTAAGGTGTCAACAGTTAGTGTTGATGTTAAATTTAGTCAGCCACCCAATTACTCACATAGTCAGATACCTAATTAGTCAATCAATTAAACTTCAAAACTTCTTTGTAGCTTCTATTCATCTGCACATATGATTTTTCATCTCTTTTATTCATGTTTAGAGCTTCCTTGTTGAAGTTTGTATCTGGAATATAGAATTCCATATCCTAATTGTCAAAGTCTATAGTTGGATTGTTGAAGTCTGTAGCTACATTGTTAAAGTCTATACATGGACTATTAAAATCTATAGATGGCTTCTTAAGTATATATATTTCTTGTTAGAGTCTGTAGATACCTTGTTAAGGTCTGTATCTTTGTTGTTGGAGTATGTAACTACCTTGTTGAGGTCTGTAGCTTCATTATTGGAGTCCATAGCTACCCTGTTAAGGTCCATAGCTAGACTATTGAATTATGTAGTTGGATTGTAGGACTCCATAGCCAACATAAAACCTTATAGGCCCAATTTTGCTATATTAATGAACCTTAACCCTCCTCTTAAGTGCATTAAACTATCCTTGGGTAAAATATTAGCAAATATATCATCTAGCTTTTGATTTGACTTCCACAAACTAAGTTGTATTACATGATTCTCAACTAATTCTCAGATAAAATGATACCTGATTGCATTGTACTTGATCCTACCATGGAATATGGGGTACTCTAAGAACACTATGGAGGAGATATTGTCACAAAATACCATAGAAACTCCTTGTTTCTCCTCATGCAAATTTGAAAGTATCCTTCTCAACCATACAAATTAGCATGCTATTGCATTGGCTATTATATATTATGCTTTAGCTATACAATGTGGAACTATAGTTTATTTCTTTGAATCATAACATATCTCTCCTGACCCAAGATGAATACATACCCTTAAGTTCTCTTTTGGTCATCAAGACTACCATCACAATCACTATCCATGTAGCCCACTAGCTAAAACTCATATTCTATTACATATAAAACTTTGTAATCTATTTTTCCATTCACATACATCAATATCCATTTAACCACTTGCCAATGTGTTTCCTTTTTTTCATAAATTTAGATATGAGGCTAACTGCACACATGATGTCTAGTATATTTACATTCAAATACTTTAGGATTCTCACTAATATCTTGTACCATGTGGGGTCTACATTTTTTCTGAAATCATCCTTACACAACTTCAAGCTTATCTCAATTGGTGTAGATATTAGCTTATTTTATAACATATTAAACCTATCCAATATATCTTTTTCATACTTATATTGACATATAAATATGCCACTATCCAATTGCTTGACTTCTATCCTAAGAAAGTGCTTGAAAAAACCTAAATCAGTCATTTCAAACTCCTTCATGGTTGTTTTGAACTCTCTTATTGACTGATTTATATTTATGGTGACTATTAAATAATTCACATACAAAACTAAAATCAAAATATCACGTTTTATTTATTTGACGTAGAGTGTAGGCTCACTAGCACTTTTGTTAAATCCATTTCTCAACAAGTACAAATCTATATGGCTATAAAATGCTCTTGGGCCTTGATGGATCCCATACAATGCCTTTTTCAACCTATATACCATGTTCTCATGACCCTTATATCTAGGTGGATATCCCACATAAATTAAATGATTTAAAAATTTTCTCCACTTAACCAGTTGTTTCCTCCAAACTAAACAATTCAAAAATATTCAAATTCAAACACTACTACAATAATTTTTTTGGCGAATACAACTATTGAGTGTAGAGTTATGCAAGTAGGTAGGAAGGTAGAATATAATATTTTAACACTCTCCCTTATTCTTGACCTTCCTACCATGATCTATAAAAAATTTCTTAGCCTTAATAACTTTTTTATAGCTTCTCTTCATCTGCCTAAATGTTTTTGCATATCTTATGTTCATTTTCAGACCTTCCTTGTTAAAGTATGTAGTTGAAATGTCCAATTCCATAGCTAGACAGTAAAAGTATGTATATGCCCTAATAAAGTCTATAAATGGATTGTTAAAGTTTGTAGGTATCCTATTACGATCCATAACTTTGATGTTGGATTTCATAACTACCCTGTTAAGGTCTATATCTTTATTATTGGAGTACATAGCTACCCCGTTAAGGTTTGTAGCATTATTTTTGAAGTCCATAGCTACACTATTAAGGTCTATAGGTAGAATTTTAAAGTATGCAACTAGAATGTAGGAATCTATACAAAATAAAACCTTTTAGGCCCAATGTTTCTACATTAATGACACATAACCCTCCTCTTAAGTGCATAAAACTATCATTTGGTAAAAGCTTAACATATATTAGCTAGTTGTTGATATAACTTGCACAAACTAAGATTCATTACATGATTCTCAACTAACTCTTGAATGAAGTGATACCTAATTGTAATGTTCTTTCTCCTATCATGGAATATGGGGTACTCTAACAACTCTATGGAGGATATATTATCAAAAAAAATGTATAAAATCCTTGTTGCTCCTCATACAAATATGAAAGTATCCTTCTCAACCATATATATTGGTATGTTACTGCATTATATACTATGTACTCTTGTTCAGGTGTAGAAACTAGAATTATAGGTTATTTATTTGAAGCCCAAGATATGTCTCCTAACACAAAATGAAATACATACCCCAAAGTGCTATTTTGGTCATCAATACTACCAACCCAATTAATATCTATGTATCCCACTAGATGAAACTCATCTTATACTGCATATAAAACTCCATAATCACCTATTCCATTCATGTACTTTAATATCCTTTTACCCACTTGTCACTGTGAATCCTTTGGCATTTTCATGAATCTATATATGAGGCTGACTACATACATGATGTTCAATTTAGTTGCAGTCAAATACATTAGGATTTCCACTAAGATCTTGTACCATGTAGGGTTTACATTGCTACTGCAATCATCCCCATAAATTTAATCTTATCTCAACTAGTGTAGATACTATCTCACTTTTTAACATCTTAAATATCTTGGATATCTCCATTGCATACTTAGATTAGTATATAAATATGCCACTATCCAATTGCTTGACTTGTATCTAAAGAAATTACTTAAAGATGCCTAAATCAATCATTTTAAAATCCTTATTCATGGTTTTTTTGAACTCTCCTATTGATTGATTTACATTTTTGATGAATATTAAATCATCAAAAAACAAAACTACAATCAAAATATCAACTTTTTTGATGTAGAGTGTGGAATCACTAGCATTTTTGCTAAAGCCATTTCTCAACAAGTACAAATTTATATAGCTGTACCATGCTCTTGAGGATTTCTTAAGCCCATACAATGCCTTTTTTAGCTTATATACCTTGTTCTCATAACTGAGAATCTCATATCTAGGTGGATGTCCCACATAACACTCTTCTTCTAGCACTCCATTCAACAAGGCTGACTTGACATCCATTTGATGCACCTTCCATTTGTGTTGAGAAACAATGGCTATGATTTTCCTCATCATTTATATCCTTTTTATGGATGAAAACATCACATTGTAATGATGTTTGAACCTTTGATTATAGCTCTTCACCATTAGTCTTGATTTATGCCTCTCTATCTTATCTTTGAGAGTGATTTTTGTCTTATACACCCACTTGACTCTTATGAATTTTTTTCATTTTGGAAGGTCAACTAACTTCCAAGTCTAATTTCTCTCTATGGAAGAAAAAATAAAATGTAAATGCCTAGGTGGGTAGAAACCAATAATACTAAGTAGAATAAAAGATAGAGACTATGGGAATAGTCTAGACCAAACAACAATGTTGGAAATGAATTAAATAAACATGCAAGAAGAGATTAAATAGGGGAGGGTAGAGTTATATAAATAAAACATAGAATTTTCATATATTAAATTCATCTATAATACTATTACAACTTGTTTACAATGTATTAAATTATATAGCTACAAATATTCACAAGACTCAAATAAAAAATCAATCCACAGACTAATAGCCTAGGTAGATCATTCCAATTGAAAAGAGCATTTAGACATAAATGGATCCTGTGAGGTTATAATGTAGTCCTTTTGGTTGGTTCAAAAAATTACCTATAATTTTTAAGATTTGAAACTATTAAATATATTGGTTACTAAGATTATTTAATTATAGCTATTAGAAAATATCACTTTTACTTTCACATTTGCAATTTGGGTCTTTATTGGTTTTCCACACACAATTAAATAATTAATAATCAATATAAGTAAGTGCTAAAGAATCCTAATATTTGTCATTTCATAACAAAAATCCTAGTAGACTACTTGAATCTCAATGATTTCATAACATAAAGTAGTAGACAATGAGTAAAAGGACCAAGTCAAGACAAACAAATCACACATTTCAAATAGAGAAAAAAATTATTAAATAAATGCCTTAAAATAAAGATCTAAATAAATGATAGTAACAAATATGGTCAATGCTTCAAGCACTATACAACCTACTCGGTTTCGATCTATTAGTGCTCTACAATGTACGTTTAGAAAAAACTAGGAATATGTATTTGGTCAGACATGTTTGATGGTTTTTGTTCCTCTTAAAAATGTGTTGAAATTATACAAATCCCATTTTTTAAAAGTAAATTATAATTTCAAATTCATTGGGGACTCTCGCCTATTTTTGAACACAAATGCACCTCAATAGTAGTCATGTTGAATTGAAGGCAAGTGATATATTTAATATATAAAAATGATATTTATATATATTATAATAAAAATATATATTATATAATGTAATCTAATATTATATATTATACAATATAATAATAATATTAAAATATATTATATAAAATATATAATTTATATCTAATATTAATCAGTTTAATATGTAAAAATATTATGGTAACAATATATTTGTATATAGTGGGTTTGATGTGTGTGTGTGTGTGAATGTTTATGTCTCTCTCTCTCTCTCTCTCTATATATATATATATATATATATATATATATATATATATATATATAGAGAGAGAGAGAGAGAGAGAGAGAGAGAGAGAGAGAGAGAGAGAGAGAGAGAGAGAGAGAGAGAGACATAAACATTCACACACACACACACACACACACACACACACACACACACACACACACACACACACACACACACACACACACACACACACAGGCATACATACATACATACATATATAAAAAACACAGTATATACAAATATATTGTTACCAACGATTTATTCATCTAACTAGTAAACTAATCTTGTATATTATTGATATGATGCATAATAATAATAATAATAATAATAATAATAATAATAATAATAATAATAATAATAATATACTAATAAAACTCTATTAATGTAGTATCAATAATTATGTTATTTACAATTAATAATGTTAACACACCTCAAGATTCACCCCCTTGTGAACATTATTAATCTAATCTACACTCCCTTAATGTGAACATGGAGAAAATAAATTTCTCATATCTACACACACACACACACACACACACACACACATCAAACCCACTATATACAAATATATTGTTACCAACAATATATTCATCTAACTAGTAAACTAATCTTGTATATTATTATTATGATGCATAATAATAATATACCAATAAAATTCTATTAGTGTAGTATCAATAATTACGTTATTTACAATTAATAATGTTAACACACCTCAAGATTCACCTCCTTGTGAACATTATTAATCTGATCTACACCCCCTTAATGTGAACATGGAGAACATAAATCTCTCATATCTGCACTTGTACTCATGATTCAGTGATTTTTAGAAGATAATAAAAAACCTTACATGATGGTTTTACAAATGGCTGACCAATAACCAAAATCAATAGTTTTACAAGTGGGTTAACACAAACCACAGAATAATGGTTTTACAAATGGTTGACCAAAAAACACAAAATAATAGTCTTACAAATGGCTTACCATAAACCACATCATGATGTGTAGTACAATTACTAGTTGTCATTAATATCACATTTTAGAGAAGTTACATAGGAATATTCAGTTCAATTATGATAAACACGAACATGCATACAACTTATATTCTTATTTTAAACCACACCATGATGAAAATAAACACAACTTAAAAATAAATATGCCACTAAAGTAAAAAATGCCCCATCACTAGTAGATGATGAGAGGATATAAAACCTCCAACTTGTATTTCCTGATTCCTCTAGTAGGTGATATTGCTTACTTAGCTAATAAGATCCTGAAACTCATGCCATTTTTATGACAAAACTCCCTTACACATAACTGACACTTTTGACTCAAGACATCACATGCAAGTGATAATGTGTCCATTATAATAAAAGGTTTTTAGACTTGACAATATAACTCAATATAATTTATTATTTAAAAAATGACTTTTCGACTCATTTTTTGACATATTTGACTTATCCCTAATATTGAGAACAAAAATGACATTTTGATAATGACTTAAAAAAAGCACTTTGACACTTATTTAAAATAAATTCTATTGATGATCTAGGAGGATCCACATTCACTCCAAAATAGAAGTTGTCAAATTGTAGATTGATCATTGGCACAATGTAGATCTCATCAAGAGGTTTTTGGTGTAATGTGAATGGTTTAATTTCATGCACGTATGTGTAATATATTACATGTTGAAGTCTCTAGATCAAATAGAGAAAAAGATGGCATAGGGTGATGTGGAATAATCCTAGCATGCTAAGTGGATAATTGTGATGTGACATGTGGAAATGAGTTCATGTGGGAAAAATATTAGTTTTATTCTTTGTCTTTGATAGACATACATAGATGGCATAAAAAAAAGGGTTAGCTACAAGGACCATAGTTGGTGGAGTTGACTTTTGTTTTCGAAGGGGACCTTGCCACTGATAGAGATATGGAGCATCCAATTAGATGTCAATAAGTATCAAATTGAGAGTGGTCCACATGGTGAGTCCTCAAGCCACCACGTGGCTTACTACCACTATATTATTCCATAGTCAAATTTTATTAACAGTCACCTAGTCACTATATTTCCATATAATTATTTATAATTCTCAATTCTATCTTGAGACACATTGCAAGTGCATGTGATCAAGCTAAGTTACCAACTCAAGCCCATAGCCAAGATGAGTAACAAGTTGGGGAAGTCAAATTCTGAGTTGGGGTGGCAAGATCAAGTTAGGATGACCCAACTTAACCCAAATGGGTTAAAATGAGCTCAAGCCAACCAACATGGATGGGAGCCTACTCACCATGGATGCTAGGTTTAACATGACTAGGATAAATATCCCATGATTCAACATTTCAAGTTTGAGAACATTCCATCGAAGGTTTGATGCATACATTACATTCCACATTCTGGGTTTATTTTTAAAATGGTTACCATGAAACACAATGTCCAAACCTAATATGGACTACTAAGTCATGTGAATACCCAAGATTAGGTCATGCCACATCTACCAACCACCAAACTTTCCAAATATTACCATATAGGTAAAGATCAAACTACCCCTACTGTGTATATCCAAAATTGGGTAGAGCCATCGAGTAACCAAGCAACTAATCTTAGTGCCTTATCTCACTAAAAGGGCATGCCAACAATTAAAATGGTGGACACTTAAGATTTTAAAAGTTAATTCATTTCCTTCCCTTGAAAATGTGGGATAATAGATAAGCACTAAATCGAGACCAATAAGATTTGAACCATGCTCATTATGGTAAAAATATAAGCACCCAACTAATTAGGTTCTTGATGGGTCTATCCAATCTTGGGTATACATGATAGTGGTAGTTTTATCTCTATCCATGTGGTATTGTTTGGAAAGTTTATTGGTTGGTAGATGTGTCACCAAACTTGATCCATAAAATGGCACTAATTTCTATGAAAATAGATTTTACCTTATATCCTTTCATTAAATTACTCAATTTTCTAAAAACACTCAAGGAAACAAAAATTAAATTTGACCTTTTATAGTATTTTATCTATTTGTGCATTCAATAGTGATTAATAAACATGATAAATCAAAATGTGGAAAAGGAATGCACAAACAAAATCAACTCACGACAAGCATGTGATAATGGAGTTTAGTAATGCCTACATCTCCTAGTTTTCTACAAGTATGAACCGATCCATTTACTTGAAAAGTGAGTACATGAACAACCCTCACAATTGTCAAATAGACACTCTAAGACTATATATAAATTGGTAATAGACCTTCAAAAACCTCAAAATCCATAAACGAACCTTCTACCTTCCTATCATCAATGCAATCTCACATTCCTATGGGTTTTTACCAAAATGTCTCCAAAATGGAATTATAAAATGTCTTTAACAAAATAATCATAGGGATTTCAACATATTGTTTAAATTTTCTCAAAGTTTAGGACATTTCTCTAGTTTACACTGAGAGTTAAAAATCTCTCCAAGCCCTTCAAAACTTGGGATTTCAGTAAACTGGTCTATATGCACCTTTACACAGTCTACTAAAAGGTTGTCCTCAAATAAAAATTCATTCACTTTAAATAGTGTTTACATAAGCATCCCAATCAATTGGGCACTTATCCTTTTACCACAATGGGCATGGTTTGAATCCCATTGGTCTTGATTTAGTGCTTATCTATTATCCCACATTTTCAAGGGGAGGAAATGAATTAAATTTTAAAAGCTTGAGTCTCCACTATTTTAATTATTGGCACTAAGCTTAATTGATTGGTTTCTCGATGGATTTATCCAATCTTGGACATACACAGTAGGGGTATCTTGATCTCTACCCATGTTGTAATGTTTGGAAAGTTTGGTGGTTAGTATATGTGTCACGACCCAATCTTAGGTGTTCACATGACTCACAAGTCCATATTAGGCTTAGACATTGTGTTTCATGGTAGACATGTTAAAAATAAACCTAAACTATGGTATTTAATGTATGTATCAAACATTTGATGTAATGTTATCGAACTTGACATGTTGAATCATCGGATATTAATCTTGATCGTGCTAAACTTGGAATCCATGGTGAAGAGGCTCCCATCCATGTTAGTTGGCTCAAGCTCATTTCAACCCATTTAGGTTAAGTTGGGTCATATCAAATCGTTCTTATCACCCTGACTCAATCTTGGCTTCCCCAGCTTGGTACTCAACTTGGCTATGGGATCAAGTTGTTAACTTAGCTTGGATATGATCACTTGCAATGTGTCTCAAACTACCATTGAGCATTATAAATAATTATATAGAAATATAGTCACTAGGTGACTATTAATAAAATTTGACTATAGAGTAATATAGTAGTGGAAAGCCATGTGGTGGCTTAAGGACCCACCATGTGAACCACTCTCAATCTAACACTTGTTGATGTCTAATTGGATGCTCTATAGCTCTATCAATGGTAGGGTCCTCTTCTAAAACAAATGTTGACTCCATTGGCTATGGTCCCTATAACTAGCCTTCTTTATTATGCCATCTACATATGCCTATCAAAGATGAATATCAAAACCAATATTTTTCTCGCATGAAATCATTCCCATATTTTAGAACATGATTTTCCACTTGTCGTACTAGGATTATGTTATATCACCTTGTGTCACCTTTTGCTCTATTTGATCTAGATACTTCAACACGTGATATCTTGCACATACAGACTCAAAATTGACCTATTTAAATTCCACCAGAAAGCTCTTGATGAGATATATGTTGTGTCAATTATCAATCTAAAATTTTAAAACTTCTATTTTAGAGTGAATGTGGATCCTTTTGAATCAATCTTCCCTACTAAGAGGGATTTTGGTCCACCAAAATTTGCTACCCAACTTGATCCTCTAAAATGCCAGTCAGTTTTGAATAATTCTAGTGGGTCTTTATCAGTCTACTTAGGTTCCATAACTGTGCCTATAATGTTTTAAAAAATTAATTGATCACATCTTCCATGATTACCCTACTATTACACAACCATAAATAAGCTCTACATAGAACCAGGGTGTGATGACTTCCTCTGCTACATGACTTCACAAGAGCCTCTACACAAATAATCCTAGTGATTTCCTCTACTACATGGCTACAGAAATCCTCTACACAAATCTAAGATATAAAATCTCTTCTATTACATGACTACAATGAGCCTCTACATATATCTGAGATTCTATATGTACATCCATGTCCTCTACTACTACATAGTATTAATGGCCTCTACATAGAAGTACGTGTGGATAATATCATGTCTATCAACATCATCTTCTATTACATTGCCTTAACAGCCTCCACATAGAAGTAGACATGTGGACCTAATGCTTCTTGGGTCTATTAAATTATTATCTATAGAATAATACTTGACATAAATAAGAATATAGCATACCCTAATCTGCATATACCATTGTTAATGAAAAATGCCTACCAAAATGTGAGAAGACAACTTGAGTATGATAAACCTCTCACTCAATACTTCTCTATAGGTGACTTCTACAACATAAAAAACTACAATTTCTTATAGTGCATGTATATATAGATACAAATAGTGACCCTTGGGTATTTTAACAACTATGCATGATGCATGTCACAATAATTCCTATTTGGGTCTTATTCATACATCCTAATTAGCACATTATTTATGTTAGTTTTATGAATATATACAAATGGATAAACCAAAATACTCAAAAGCCTTTAACTACCACCTAAGATTCCTTAACATTTATAGAATCCTAGTATGGGCTTCAATACTTTAGTAGTCACCCTATGGATCATCATTTGGCTTGCCTTTAGGTTCTTGATGGTCACCTGGTACATATGAGTCTGATGTCTAAATGGAATCATCGTGACTAGGTCTAAAGACCTACCCTATCTCAAATTGCATGATCCAAGTGTGATCTAAGTGAAGCTCTATGCCATCATCTCTAAAAAATGCTTTCCTAGTGAAGAGATATGAATTTACCAAAACCATCTCATTCATCTCTAATGGGATGATATCAAGAGTCATCATGTCTACGAAATATCTCCCAATTATAAATTGTAATGTACGAAAACATGTTGCCATATCTCGAGTAATCTCATTATGCATGCCACTAATTTTAGCATGCGGTAGTGGAAATCTTGGCAAGCCCAATTGATTTACTATGTTAGTGATCATATAACCTATTCTGATGTCCCCATAAAAAATAAGTCTAATGAAACATCCCCTTAAATAACTAGAATACTCTGTCTAGAGGCTCTCACAGATTATAAGACAATATCTAGAGGTCTAGATGGTGTCCTCTATCAAACTAGGGATTCTAAATGTTGATCGGTACTTAGAATAGTAAGAGTCTTTCCTCTACCCATGTTCCTATATTGGAACCACTGTGATACATGATCAGGATGTCATAACTAGTAATGTTATACCACATTTCTATGTCTCAAACAATGACCAAAGATTGGGCTAACTGAAGTACTTGGATCATCTTGACAATGTTTCATCCATCTTGACTCTTCTAGTAACTGATCAGAAAAAGAATCTACTTTCTACTAGATTTTGATGATCTATTGATCCTATCTACACTAATGTGCACTCACATTCACCACCATCATATTTAGTTTTGCCATCCATTATGCCTACTCTCTTTAGCATGACACAATAGTTTGTATCATCATGCCCAATAACAAAAGCATCATGGGAAACTACATCTATGGATACAAATCAATGGCTTCAAACTGGTCCCAATGAAAAGTTGTTAATGATAGGTAAGAACTGCTCTGATACCAAACTTGATCCATAAACTAACACTAATTTCTATGCAAAAAGAGTTTACCTTGGATCCTTTCATAAAATTACTCAATTTCCTACAAACTCTAAAGTAAACAAAAATTTAATTTGACCTTGTATAGTGTTTTAACTATTTATGTATTCAATAATGATTAATAAACATGATAAATAAAAATGTGGAGAAAAAATGCAAAAATAGAATCAAATCATGACAAGCATGTGATAACAGAGTTCGGCAATGCCTACATCTCTAGGTTTGCTTAAAGTAAAAATTGATCCATTTCCCTAAAAAGTGAGTACATGGCCAACCCTCACAATTGTCAAATGGACACTTTAAGACTACATACAAATCGATAACAGACCTTCAAAAATCCCTAGAATCTATGGATGGACCTTCTACCTTCCTATCATCAATGCAATCTCGCATTCCTATGGGTTTTTGCCAATTTTTTTCTAAAATGGACTTACAAAATGGCTTTAACAAAATTTTCATAAGACTTTCAACATACCATTTTCAACTCTCAGTGTAAACTAGAGAAATGCCGACTCTGAGACAATTTCAATGGTATGTTGAAATTTCTATGACAATTTTGTTAAAGCCATTTTTAAAGTCTATTTTGAGACTTTTTGACAAAAACCCATAGGAATGTGAGATTGCATTGACAATAGGAAGGTAGAAGGTCTGTCCATGGATTTTGGGCCTTTTTGAAGGTTTGTTACCAATTTGTATGTAGTCTTAGAGTGTGCATTTGATAATTTTAAGGGTTGGCCATGTACTCACTTTTTAGGGAAATGGATCAATTTATATTTTAAGACAACCTAGAGATGTAGGCATTACCTAACTCTGTTATCATTTGCTTTTCATGAGTTGATTTTATATGTGCATTCTTTTTCTCTATTCTGATTTATCATGTTTATTAATCACTATTGAATGTATAAATAGATAAAATAGTATAAAATGTCAAATTTAGTTTTTGTTTCCTTGAGTGTTTTCAAGAAATTGAGTAATTTGATGAAAGGATCCAAGGTAAACTCTCTTTTCATGAAGATTTGTGCCAACTTATGGATCAATTGACATACAAGATTATAAGAAAACTAAGGCCCAAAAATAACAAATATTAAGATTCAAAGACTTTATATAAATATATAATTTTGACTAAACTCATAAAAAAATAAAAAAAATAATCTAACTAAAGCTCTTACACTATTCTCAATATGACTAAATGCATAATAATGACTTAACTAATTAGAAAACCTATTTGCATTAATTTTAAAAGGGTATAACTATGTTTTAAAAGCATAAAAATGTAGAAAATGTATGGTGTTTGATGGTTAAGGATAACCATTGACCGATGAAAATAATTTTTGAATAGCTGGTTGGAGTATTAACTAGTGGTGTATGAACATATGGAGGATGAGTGATAATTCAAACTAGTTACTTGATGATCTAACTTACATCAAGTTTCTTTCATTCCACTTAGGTGTCATGTTTTGAACAGAAAGCTTGGTTGAGTTGTAAGTTAATCCTTATTCATTGAGAATGCACAAAGAGATGAATATAAACATATAGAGAAGATTTGCGTAACTTTCTTCTATCAATATAGAGTTGGGATGAAAAAATTATGGATCTAAACATAGGCAAGTAATCAAAGATCACTCAAGGTGATCGTGTCACCATTTAGGCTCAGTGGCTTGTGTGAAATGCTGAGAGTTTACCCTCACAACTACTAGGGAATCTATTGAATTGACCAATGTAATGTCAATGATGAAATGACATGCTAAATTTCAACATAGACTGAAGAACAAATAGCACATAGATCGATGTTAAGATTAATTAAACTATAATAGATGTGAAATTTTTATTAATCTAAGAAATATTTTGTGTTATCATATCCAAACACATAAATAACACATCTAGAGATAGATCCTATCAATATGGCATAAGGAATTAACATTTGCTATAATTTGGATCTGAGTATTGATAAATAAGATGAATAATAGATAGAATTATGATTCCAATTGATAGTTTTAATGCTTTTGAATAGCTGTTAGAATGCTACAATAAATCAATTTTACCCACATAAATCCTCAAGTTATCTCTTTCTCACTTATTGAATTTTCTCACAATATTCTTTTCTCATGAGACAGACAGAACAATAGTACCAAACCAAAAAATACATGAATAAAAATAAAATTAGAAACTAATAATATAAACTCATTCTCTAGAACTTAGTTTTTCATACACATAGACTAATCATCATGTAATTACCACTCACAAATCTTTAGGATTCCATTATTGATCTGATATTAGATAATTGGAAAATCAAAGTTCTACACAGAGCTGAACACACAAGTAACAATAAAAAATTAAAAATCTAATTCTGCACACTGTGTTTCTTCTATATTAAAACCATACAAAAAATATAGACATATAGCAAAGTCACTCCTATAATTGGGGAGATCATATCTCCACCAATATCTTTCCTGAAACTCCCTCAAACTAATAAACCCACTATATATGAATATATTTTTACCAACAATATATTTGTCTAACTAATAAACTAACCTTGTATATTATTGTTATGATCCATAACAATAATATACCATTAAAACTATATTAAAGTAATATCAATAATTATGCTATTTATAATTAATAATGTTAACACATCTCAACAAAACACACACATATCATGATATATGTGTGTGTGTGTGTGTGTATTAATAATAGGGGCTATGTAAAGTGAAAGAGTGTAAATTAATAGTTAAATCTATTTATTCTAAATCCATGACAATGTCAAAATAAGTTCATCTAAGATAATTATGGGTATAGACTAATTGGGATCTGAATTACGATGCAATGATTTTGTCTATGATGGCTTGCATTCTTCATGTAAAGATATATCCTCTTATCATGTTATCTCTATGTCAAAAATGTAACTCCCTTGGTTTTGATCAGGGGGTATCTATATTTACTGGATAATGAGCTCAACTCTGGCTAATCACTTTTTTTCTTAGTAATTTTAATGGAGAAATTAATTTTTCTACAATGACAGTAAAAAAAATAACATTGACCAAAAGAAATTTTCGGTTTAGAAATTGGATAACAAATTGAAGTTGACATATATATTCTAAAGACACCATGTATTCCATGTATGTATACTATGCATAGTGATGATGCATTCTAAAGTATACCACCACCACTTGTTTCTCCTAAAGATACTATTAATGTTACATATTCAAAAAATGTGGAAGAAACTCCACTTAATATTATGTAAGATTCTATTTCTAAATCATTACCATTGGTTCCAAATTTCCATGATGATAATTTTACTTTTATTTTCATATTTGAACTTCTATAATTTTCATTGTATGGTCTTATAATGAATTATTGAACATTTTTGAATTCTTATGATTCCCTGGATGTGATTCAAAACCCATGGTAGGAGACCCATCAATTTTAATTTATTAGGACTCATATAAGTCTTGAATCTCATATCTCAAGGAAAAACATCTATTATTAGAATACCTATGGCCCTGATAGAAATCACAATATGCATTCTCATCATATCCCCATGGAAGTGGTTAATCTGAATGAACCAAAATGTGATACCAATCAAATAATGAACATGGCAGTGCCTAGTGAGATGTATTATCGAATGTACAACATAAAAAAAATACTATATTCATAAAGCCTCTTGTTTTTGTTTTTAAGAAGATGAATTAGTGTCAATTCATATCTTTCCCTATATATATATATAGGGAGAGATATGAATTGACACTAATTCATCTTCTTAAAAACAAAAACAAGAGGCTTTATGAATATAGTATTTTTTTTATGTTGTACATTCGATAATACATCTCACTATGGCACTGCCATGTTCATTATTTGATTGGTATCACATTTTGGTTCATTCAGAGTAACTTTATAGGATGGCTTGATCTTAAATTTTGTATTTAATGAGGCCAATGTAGTGGCCCCATACTTTATATTGTTGAATGCAAATAGTTCTATTTCTCAGTCATGCTCAGGGTCACCCTTCATGTTTCTTATAACTAGGAAATTTTAGTGCCACAAAGTGTGGTGGTAAGGTTTGAAATGATACCTCTAATGCAAGAGGGTTATGAAATACATATTGTGAATCAAACACATTGAATTACTTTTAAGTGTTCTTCTCAATTAGAATTTTTTTTCCTCCAATACTTTAATCATTTATAATGAGGATTGTGAAAAAAACCCACCTTAGTTCAAAGTATTCATTGAAGTTGACATCGAGGGGGATGAATATGTATTCCCACTCGATGCAAGTTCATTTTTTGATGTGATTAATGAACCTAAAAGAGGAATATCCTCTGTTCTCTATCGTGTTTGATATTTGACCATGTCAGATGTCTATTATGTTATAAGTATTTAAATTAACTGACAGAGTTACAAGTATAAATTCAAGAAAGGTGACTCACTATCACATGTATTTAAAATGGTGAATTTTATCTCAAAGGTATTCTAGGGGGATATAAATTAAAGATTCAAATCCCTATTAGATGATCTAATAATGTATATTAACAAACATAACTAAACTTATTTAATAAGAATAATTATAATAAATGATAAAAATTTGTAATTATTTTTACATTTAAAAACTATGTTTATTGTTTGATTTTATTTATGTTCAAACTTTTAAATATTTTTAATAAATAATTTATATTTAAATATTTTTTAGAGTGGTTAGTTTATGTCTCCTTATAAAATGAAACATTTTTGCATGGAATGTTATTTTACTAAATTCCTTATTTGTATGTGATAAATAGAAGAAGTAAATCCATATTGATAAAAATATTTAAACACAGTCATAATTCCATTGCAAATATTTTGACTATTTTTTACAAGTCTAAATCTTTCTAAATCTAGATAAGGTTTTATCCTCCAACCATAAGAATAACAAGAATCCCTCTAACATTTACCAAAATGAGCCATACCAATTTTTGTATACAAGTCCACATCTAAATAAATTTTAATGACTTGGCATGCATGTTAAGAGTTGTTTATATATTCCACTTGAACTATAATTAAATATTTAGAAACATATTTCATACTTTAATATAATTTTGACTACCTCATGTGTCCTTGATATTGAATTAAACAACCACAAATCATTATGGTAGTTATCTAGACAACACATATTATCTATGAGCTATTCTTTATCTCTTTTCTCCCAATCAACAAAACCATCAATGAATGGGATCTCTCTCTATATAAGGTGTGGCCAATATGAGCCATTATTTCTATAATGTAATAAATAATGTTAAATAAAATATTATATTATTAGTTTTGTTAAATAGTGTCAAATAAACTTCTATTAATTTTTTTCTGTATTAATCCTTAAATTCTATATTAAAAAAGTTATTCTAAGTGACCACACTTTGGAGATACAAATTATAGTATAAATCCATAATAGTCTGAAGTAAAGACTAGCCACAGCCAAAATAATTCCAATGAAAGTGTAAATTATTAATATATCATTTACATGTTCAATGGAAAAAATAAACATCCTATTTTCACTAAGTAAATAATTAGATTATATGTTAAATGAAAAAGGTATGCTTAGTTGATATAGTTTGGAGCCAAATTCGTAAACTATAAAAGGAAATCAATTGTGGGAAAACCTTAAATTTCAAATTACTGAGAAAAAACACTGAATTGGGGCCAAATTATCATTACTATCTCAAACTTTTAAATAGATTTTAGGACTTATATAAAATTAAAACCTAAATTTAAATATATGATGAATTAAAAATCCATATTAATAATGTCTTTTTATATATAAGAATAACATGAATAAAGTCTATAATACATTCATCACTACAAATCATCAAAACATTGCCAATAAGGCCATAATATACAGTAAAAAAAAATAGTCTTAGAATTTTATTATATTATAAAACTTCCATTCTTTTCCACATAAACTAATGAACCATTCTCAAGCTCACTTTGCAACACCTTCATTTGAAAAAAGATCTGCCAAGAAACATATATCACAATGACTTGAAAATTGAAGTCAATAAGCAATTTGGTCTTAAACTATAAAACTTCCAAATTATTTTATTTTCAAATGAACCAAAGGATTTTAGTGGAGAAATAAAATAAACCATTAATAATGTATAACATAGATTCATTGGTGCCAAAATAACTTTACCATAATTTTAATTATTTAAATAGAAAAAATACATAGGACTAGTTCAAATTATAGCTCCAAATACATCATAGATAATTGAAATTTGATTGTCATTTTGCCTTGGTATAATTTATATAAGTTGAGTATAAAATTTATTTTGAAAAACCTTTTGACTCGGTATGTAAATAGTATGTAAACTATTTATAATATGTAGAAACATATGTAAATATAATCTTACTCATCATCATCACATGTTTAGTTACGATCCCCTTTATTAAATACCAAATCAGACCAAATATTTGTTAACACTGAAACCTTTAATATAAATTCAAGATTAGTCACTCAAATATCACAAAATTAATCACTCACATTACTTAAAAATCATCAAAATAAATTAAATAATTAATTTTAGTATGAATAAATTTTAGCTAGTCGAATATGTTCATTATTGACAGCTTGTACGTTGTAGGCCACATAGTCTAAATAAATAAATTGAGTATGTTCTTAAAAGAGTAAATCCCTTTTGATAATGTCCATCAATCTAAATCTACCAAATCAATCTACTTTACTACCCACCGTCCCATTTCAAGGATCATCTACAACTCTAAATATAATGCTTCATGATACATGATTTTAGCTTCTACATTATACATATAAATGAAGTAGGAAATGAATTCCTTTTGGATCATTAAAGTTCTTTCAATTAAAATAAATAAACAAACTGTCAAGTAAAAATAAAACTATACAATCCTATAGGGTACGCATGTAGAACAAATTTATAATTATAATATATTTTATGGCTATAATTTAATGAAATGTCAATCAGGTTAAATATTTTATACTTGTAAATTTCATCTACTGATCCCATCAGGCTAAAATTCACTCAATTTAGAATGAAAATTTGCAAAGGGATGAATAATTAAATATACTAAGAAATGAAGTAACATGCATTAATGCCTATCAAATATTAATGTTTGATAGATTTGGTCATCGAAGTAATCTACCTCCATCCCTAAACTGATGTGTTTTCTAGGGATAATATTATATATTTTTGAAAAAATATATAAAATTATTTCTTATAATAAAATATATTTTGTAGTATTATATATATATATAATAATAATATATAATAATGTTGACATATCTAAGATAATATTTCAATATAGTAATTTAATATATAATATAAACTAATCTATAATACTAAGTATATTGAAATAATATAGTATTATAGTACTATACTTTGAGATAATATAATTATTATATTTTCAATATAATATAATAGTTTTATAATAATATAATATTTATAATTATATATAATATTAGTTTTTTTACTATTAAAAATATATAAATGTATTGAAATATATTATACTAAAATTTATAATATATAATATCTATTTATAAACTATATTAACATATATATTACATGATATAATAATATTTATTAATATTAAAATATATTTTATAAAATGTATAATTTATATATAATATTATATAATTAATGTTTAATAAATAAAACTAGTATGATATATGTTATATAATATTTAATATTGTGTGTGTGTGTGTGTGTTGGTAAGAGGGGTTATGTGAAGGGAAAGAATGTAAGTCAAAAGTTAAACCTAGTTACTCCAAACACATGACAATGTCAAAATAAGTTAATCTAAAGTAATTATGGGTGCAAACCTCTTAAGATCTGAATCACCATGCAATGCTTTACTCTACGATGGCTTGCATTTTTTCATGTGAAAAGATAGCATCTTATCACAATCTACATCAAAATTGTAACTCCATTGGTTTCGACTAGGGAGAATCTATAATCACTTGATAATGAGATTAGTTATGGGTGATCAGACTTTATCTTTATGATTGTAATGGACAATTTTTTTAATACAATGGTGTTAACAGAATTAGAATTGACCACGAGGAATTTTAGGTTTAAAGCTATGATAAAAATTTGAAGTGGACATACATGTTTAAAAAACACCATCTATTCCATGTATGCCTCCTATCATACCACCACCACTTATTTCTCTTAAAGATACTATTAATGTTACATCTTCAAGAAATGTGGATGAAACTTCACTTATTATGAAAGATCCTATTATTTCTAAATCATACAATCAGTTCCAAAGTTGTATGATGATAATTTTACTTCTATTTCCATATTTGAACTTATATAATTTTCATTGTATGGTCTTGTAGTGGATTATTGAACATTTTCTAATTCTGATGATCCCCTAAATGTGATCCAAAACCCATGGTGGGAGACCCATCAAGTTTAATTTGTTGGGACTCATATAAGTGGTGAAGCTTATATCTCAAGTAAAAGCATTTATTAGTAGAATGCCTATGGCCTTGATGGAAATCATAATATACTTTATCATCATATTTCCATGGAAGAGGTTTAATCATATCAACCTCTACATGTGTAGGGAGAGATATTAGTTGACACTCATGTAACTTCATAATAAGAAACATTAGAGGCTTTGTGAATCTAGTAATTTTTTTACATAGTGCATTCTATAATATAGTTCATTATAACATCTCCATATTCACTATTTGATTGTTATCACATTTTGGTTCATTTAGATTAACTTTGTAAGATGGCTTGATCATAAATTTTGTTTTAGATGAGGCCAATTTAGTAGCCCCAAAAATTATATTGTTTAATTTATGGAGCTTCATTTTTTGATCATGCTTAGGGTCACCCTTGTTCCACATAAGAAGGAAATTGTAGTTCCATAAACTGTGGTGACAAGGGATGAAGTTATACCTTTAATGAAAGAGTGTTATGCAAGACATATTGTGAATCAAGCAAAAAATTAGGAATATATTTTAGGTGTTCTTATCAATGAGATAATTTTTTCTCCTTGAATGCTTTAATCATTTGTAACAAAGATTGTGAAAAAGCCCACCTTGGTTCCTTTACATTGATCTAGTATATTTTATCTCAAGTAAAAATCTATATCTAGAAATCTATATTAAAAAGGATAGTTTACATATATGTGGAAATATATCTATAGACATAATATAAATATAAATATTTCTTGTGATACCTAGAAATGATCTTGGTCATCATAGAATAGACCAATCAGTCATTACAATGCCTTATAAATTATTATCAAATGAGTCCATAGCTGAAAATGGAATTGATAATCTTGGAATGCACCTTTTAATCATCAAAATGCCCTTGAAAATATTCCCAAATGATTTTTTTTCTATTTTATTGGAATGAAATTACCCAAATTATATAAAACTGCATTTTGATACAATCTATAAATAGGAAGTCTATATATAAAAATACTATATATAGTAAGTGTTTTGAGGTAACGAAAAATGGTGTTGATCATCTTGGGATGTATTATTTAATTATAAAAATTACCTTGAAAATATTCCTAAGAGATATAATTATTTGAGTTGTCAGTGATGTCATGGAGGTGTCCAAGTGAGAGGATGAAGTGTCTTAATAGTGTAAGTGTCAATGACAAAGTGTGCAATGTACTTGTCCCAATATACTTGAAGCAGGCTTGGTTGATCTTTAGTTTTGTCATGATTAGGGATAGGTATAAAGCATTGATCATGTGTGAGGGTTCCTATCAGAGGTCAAGGATGGTTTGAGATATTTTGGAAGTTCATGGTATTCATCTATTTCTTCATTATGTTCATCTTGGCATAGTTAGTTCTATGACAAAAAAATATGAGTAGGCAGTTTGATGAAATCACCATTGACATGTATGGATGATTAAAGGGGATTTGGTTATATGGGTGTGATAATATTAGTCCTAAGATTCTATGGTCCAAGTTTCAGGTCATGCAATTAATCAGAGTAAAAGATATAACTATGCAAAGTTGGCTTCCTAGGGAGTTTACAATGTATTCCCATACTTAGCCAAATTTATAAAGGAGATATAATGGTGAAAATTTAATCAAATCATAGATCTAAAACATGAAATTAATGTGATCTTAATGTCTAATTTAAATTAGATTTGAGTAAGTAGTTTGAAGGCATTATATTTTACATGTGTCAAGGTTCTAGGAGCAGCTTGATATATGGATGTATTCCCCTATGAAAGAAGATCATATGGTTAAAATTGTAATACATTGATTGAGAAAATAAAATGTTATTAAGGTTAAAATTTGGTCTTCTAGGTATATAGAAGAGGTTCCCATACTTAGATACATTTTTAAAATGTAAAGATCAAAACCAGATAAGGATCTAATGATGAGTGGGTGTTCGTATAGATGCAACTCTACAATACATATTGAGTCAAAGATGTCAAAGTGTCTGATGTTTAGTAGGTTAATTTCCAAGATACTATTGAAGAGATTAATGAAATGATTTTTTTCTAAATTTTCAAGAAGCAATGAGATGATGTCAAAGTGTTTGATGTTTAATAGTGATCGTTGACATTTGAATTAGTAAAGAAAATACCAGTTTACAGTGTTTGAGCCATAAATTTTGATCTAGGATAAATTCAAAGGTGATGTAAAAGGTAAAGCTATAAAAAAATCCAAGGTAAATATATCAAAACTATTTATAAGGTTTGAATATATGTATATTTTTAGATATTAAGCTCCAAAGTTGACTATGTTTTTCACCATGGTCTGTAAGTGACCTGAGAAGTATAATTGAGTTTGTTCTAATTGTTTTTAGATGTTTTAAGGTGACTTAGATATTGGAGATTTTGTATAATCCCTAAGAATAATCTGTATGGTTTTTTTATGTTTGACCAATATATATTAAGTATGAATAAATTATTAAAATTTTATCATTTGTTCATTCATGGTGTTCTTGTGTATAAGGCTAATGTTTGAGTAGATTGAGCATACACAAATGTGTATAATGATGACTATAATCATTGAGGATGTCTAAAAGTTCATGTGGAGTGGACCTATGCATTTTTAGGTTGTTTTGTGTTTATAATTATCTGTTTGAATTGTTAAAGGGGTGAATAGGTCTCCATGATAACGATAAAGGCTACTAATGCCTAATTGAAAGGTGTAGCTACTTAAAGGTGACCCACGGATGTTATGGTTGACCTATGAGGATGTTTTTGAGATGTGTCTTAATGTGATAAAATAATTAAGGTTAATTTATGTCTATTATATGACTAATAAGTTTATATTCATGAAATCTGTATAAATAGTGAAATCAAAGATGCTGATTTTTAGGGGCTACAAGTGTGGACCAAGAGTATAGAGTTAAGAGGTGAAGGAGAGTAGGATGCCTAGTGCATGGTCTGAAGAGTAGAGTTGGTTGATGATTATGTGTATGAATTTTAGGTTATATTAATGATTTCATAAAAATTCTCTTGAAGGTTTAAATATTGAGGATGGACAAAGAGATCTAGGTTGATCTAAAATACTATTTTGAATGCTTTAAGTGTGAGTGAAGGAAAGGTGAAGGTTGTGTTTACTTGGTGGATGTATTAAATATTATAGTGTGGACTACATGTATGACTATTTGGTTATGATTTTGAGGTTTTAATAGAGTTTTTTTAGGTGTGCTCAATTGATTAAGTGTGAAGAAGTTAGAATGTTTCAAAAGGAGGTTTTTAGATGCATTGATAAGGCTGTGAAGGCTAGAGAGATTGTGTAGAGTTGAATATATTTGATATGCATTGTATCTTCATCAGATTGGTAGTTAATCAGTGTTTAGGATATATTCATTTCATAGGTGTTTTTTTGGGTGCTCAACATCTAGGGGGTTGGATCCTCCTTATAAGGTGAATCTTACAAAAAGTCTAGTTATTGTGGGTGCTGAACTAGATAGGGGCAAGTGCTCCTTGTAGAATGGGTGTTCCACTAAATTCTCATGTTTGTAATACCTTATATAATAATTAGTTCCTATGTTTCAAGTGTTGTGTGTGTGTGATCTTGCATTATCTATTATTCATTGTTATGAATGACTTGTATATTTTATAAATGCTTGTGGTAATTAATTAATATTTTGAGAGGTTTGGAATTAAAGTCTAAAATATCTAGATCACTAATTCATCCCCCTCTTAGTGATTGTACCTCTAATAATTTGTATTAGAGCAAGGTCATTTCGTAAAGTCTTGATAACCTGAAAGTGATCCAAGGTACATTATGGGTGGCCATCAAATGCAAGGAGGTTTTTCGACTAAGAAAACACCAATGTTAAATGAATCCAATTTTTTTTTATGATTTCAAGGATGAGGAGCTACACCATGTTCCTAGTGCTGACACTTTGAAATCTATTGTGGATGGTCATTTTGTACCTACTATTCCTCCATCTAGTTCTACAAATAAGAAGTTGTTTAAGAATAATTCCAAGGAAAATAATGCTATCAATTGTGGTCTTTTAGAGACTGAATACACCAAGGTAATCCATTTTATATATCTGCTAAGGAAATGTGGTATAAATTGAAGACTTTTTATGAATGACATTCAAAGGTTAAGTTGGAAAAGCTACAGACTCATCAAAGACAATTTGAGAGTCTTAAGATGAAGGAAGAAGATTATGTGTCATCCTTTTTGTAAAGAGTTGATGACATTATAAACATCATCAGAGGTCTTGGAGAAAAGATTTTAGAAGATACTATAGTTCAAAAGGTATTAAGGTCTCTATCTCAAGTTTGATTCAAGTGTATGTTGTAGAAGAAAGTCATGATCTTACTCAGTTAAGGATGGATGAATTGCATAGCATCCTTACTACCTATGAGATGAGATTAAATGATGATATACCACCAAAGAAGCTACATACATTTAAGATAGAAATGAATCCAAAAAATAAGTTCCAAGGTAATAAACTCAAGGAGGATGACATATCTGATATTGATGAAGATGAACTGATTAATTTGTTTACAAGGAAATAGAAAATAGGTTCAAGCCAGTATAAGGGTAAACTATACTTCAAGTGCTTCAATTATGGAGAGGTAGGACATTTTAATTATAAATTCCCTCATAATCATAATAATAATGATGATGAAGAGTATGGTGATGGCTGAGATGAAGACAAGAAGACATACAAGTCTAATAAAAGGAAGAAAGTATTCAAAAAGTATGACAACAAGAAGTACTTCAAGAACAAGAAGAGTCTCTACAACAATAAATATTATAGATCATCAAATGAGAATGAAGATAGTGACTCAGAGTATGATCATGATGATGATAGTCCTGTTGAAGATAAAGCCCTCTTCATAGATGAGGAAGGAAGTTTCTCATATCAAAAGGAGTCTTCTTGGAGTGATTCAGATGATGATAAAAATGAGGTGGACTATGAGATTGAATTGATGAATGCCCTTGAAAAACTAAAGATTGAGAAGAAGATTAATAAGAATATGAAGTCTTAAATTAAGGACTATGAAGAGAAATTTAGTGTGTTTTAGGCTAGAATGAATGAAGTCATGAAGGAGCATGAAGATATATTAAAACATCTCAATTTAATCATCAACTGGAAATCTTATCTACAAGCATAAAATCTAAAGAAAATGAATGTTCAAGGTATGTAATTGAAAATGAGTCACCAAAAAATGAGTTAGAGAAGACATCTATTAATATAAAGTCATTTGTGAGATTTGAAAAGAGCTCAAGTGATCTAGATAATATTATAAGTGATCAAAAGCATGCAAGTGATGGAACTAGTCTTGGATACAAATAAGAACCATAAAATATATCTCAAGACAAGATGAAGACTAATGTAAATCAGACCTTGAAGGTCAACAATTAGTCAATGAATGAAGATGTTGAAAAAATAAAGAATAATCAAATTAGACAACCAAATGCCATGAGGTATGTAAGTTTCAATGGTTTCTATTACACATGTAATCAGTTTGGGCATAGAGATAAGAATGTAAGAGACCTATTACAAATGAGTTTCCATGGAACTATGATGGGGTTCATCAGTCAAAAGGTGAGTCTTATTCAAAAATAGTAGTTTGTTTCAATTGTCAAAAGAATGGACATATTGAAATATTTTTTTCTAATTAAGAAAGGTAGGATAAGGTTCTTGGAAAAGGTATAGTGCGCTTCAACTATCAATTAAGTGGTCACATTGTTAGATTCTATGAGGAAAGATCTACAAGATAGAATAGGTTTAATTAGGATCCTAGAGTGAAAAAAAGAAGGCAAGTTAACTCTTATAAAGCAAAGGTGGTATGTGTGAGTCATGACGAGTATGTAAGTCCAAGTAATCTATTTGATATGGTGGAGAATGCTAAAAAAGTTGGAGAGTGCCAATAGCTCTCATTGTCTGCTCATGTTGTGAATGAAGATACTAAGCTCAAGGATAAGAACAAGGTTCTATTTGAGGCTAGTTATGAGGTGTGTTTAGATGCTAATGAGTAACCTATTGTGTGTGAGCAAGTTTTGATCTTGGTTCTTGTGTTGTCAAGGTCTAGAGGTGATGTTGTCCAATGCAAAGAAGATATTTCAGTGATTAAGGTATGTCAAGATTCCATATTTGCTCCAAATATTGTATATCCTATCATAAAAGAGAAAGTGAGTGATGTAGAAAAGGAACAAGTTGTCAAAATTTAGACTAATATCAACAAGAACAAGAAGTATTATAGATATAAAACGATTTTAGTGGTTACTAAGAAGATGTGGGCCACTCTTAGATTGACATTATTTTAGAGCATTATGGTATAAAGGAGGTCTCTGTCTATGCCTCTTAAGAAACTCCTTTGAATGGAGAAGCAAGTGTTCATGTGTTGTTCTTCAAAAGATATTAGAAGGCAAAGATGAGTCTTTCTAGTTATAGTTAGTGTGTTGAAATGGGATAAATGCTTTGATGAGGTCAGAGTGATGTCATAAGGTGTTTTTTGTATATATGCAGTGTCAGTAAGATTAGAATGGGGGTTTTTAGGTGGAATAATGAGATTAATGAAATTCTAATAATATTTTGGTGTTCATAAATGTCTATGAACTTCTTTGTGATATGTTTTATGTGGTTTTGTGTCCTGATGGTCTTGTTTGTGCCTTTTGCAGGTTTTTGTGTGCTCCTAGGTTTATCTTTCTTATTGTAGATTAAAGCCATGGTATATGAATTCAAGGTTCTCAAAGGTGTGAAGGCTCAAATATGGGTCTAGAAGTGCATGATAGTTATCTCTAGGTGTGTAAGAAGTTTTAGAGGTGGGAATTGACCAGGAGGAGGTTTTTTGACCTTGTTTGTTCTAAGATTCTAGAGTTTTAGGCTATGATATAAAATTATTTTGCCTTATGAGTTGAGGTTTAAGGATTTTTAATAGGTTGAATTGGCAAAATGGGTTTTCAAATCAAGCTTCACATAGATTTTAAGGTTTGTGTTTTTTAAATTATTCAAGTTTTTGTCAAAATGGAGGCCTAATTGGCTAGTAGTTTTGTGAAGTATGTTGAAGAGGATGAGATAAGTGATGAAAATTGGTGTGATTAAAGGGGCATATAATAGTTCTCTATATATGAAGTTTAAAGTCTTGAAAGTGTGTCTACTAAGCGTTTTGAGCTCTGTAGGTTCTAGGTAGGGCTATAAGGAGTCTAGATAGGCCTAATGTGAAGATTTGATATTGTTGCTCATTTTATCCAAAATATAAAGGCATGAGTGATTCAATGTGAGTTATCATGTTGGTTTAGATAATGTTTCATGTTTGATGAGTGGCATGAAGTTTTGTTTGTGGTCCTTGAGGTGGCTTGAGAGAGAAGGTTAGTAAGCTTGTGTGGTGGTTCTTCATGATGTGTGAAGATTTGAAGATGATCAAGAGGTGAAAGAGCTCAAATATCTTATTGGGAATCCTTCCCATATGTTTCTTGGTGAGTTCCATAAAATTTTAGTGCTTGTTTTTATGTTCTTTCTTCATTGGTTGTAGTTCTTGGTTGAAAAGAGTGTTGGCATATAGGAAAAGGAAGTTATCAAGGCAAGAAGAGGTAGGCTTAAGGTAAGGGGGATTTTTTATAATCTATATAAGGTGGTAATATCCAATTAGAAGTATTTTTATGTCCTCAAGATCAGTTTATGCCTGCTTTATCATTATGTCAAAGGGGGAGAAGGTTCCTATTATGAGAGTGCTTGAAGAGAGAGAAGGAAGGTGAGTTGTATGATTGGTGTTGACATAAATTAAAAAGGGAATATTGTTGGATAGTTTTTAGTGATGTCATGGAGGTGTCTAGGTGAGTGGGTGAAGTTTCTTGATAGTTTAAGTGTCAATGACAAAGTGTGTAGTGTGCTTGTCCTAGTATGGTTGAAGTAAGCTTGTTTGATCTTTAGTTTTGGCATGAATAGGGATGGGTATGAACTATTGAGCATGTGTGAGGAGTATTATTAGAGGTTAATTATGATTTAATATCCTATTTAAGTCCATGGTATTCATTTGGTTCTTCATTATGTTCATCTTAGCATAGTTGGTTATGTGACAGAACAATGTGAGTAGGAATTTTACTGACATCACCATTGCCATGTATGGATAAGTCAAGGGAATTGGTCATATGGGTGTGATAAAATTAGACCCAAGTTTCTATGGTCCAAGTTTAAGGTCATGTGGTTGAGCAGAGCAAAAGATATAAATATGAAAAGTTGGCTTCCCAGGCAGTTTGTATTGTTTTCCCATACATAGACAAATTTGTAAAGGAGATCTAACAATCTGCATTTAATTGAATCATAGATATACGACATGAAACTAATCTAATATTAATGTATAATTTCAATTAGAGATGAGTAATCAATTTGATGGTGTTATATTTCACATCTGTGGTGGTTCCATGAGCATCGTGATATTTAAATGGATTCACTTATGAATGCAGATCATATGGTTTAAATTTTAGGACATACGATTGAGCGTAGAAAAAGTTATTCAGGTTAAAATTTGTACTTATAGGAATATTTCATAGGTTCCCATACCTAGCCAAATTTACAAAAGGTAAAGATTAGGACTAGATAAGGATCTAACGGTGAGTGGGTGTTTATATAGATGCAGATCTATGATGTATATTGAGTCAAAGAGGTCAAAGTGTTTGATGTTTAGTAGGTTAAATTATAGGATAATATTGACGAGATTTATGGAGTGCAATTTTTCCAAATTTTTAGGAAGCAATGAAATGATGTAAAAGTGTTTGATGTTTAACAATGACCATTGGCATTTGAATTAGTGAAGGGAAAAACTAGTCTGCAGTGTTTAAGCCATAACTTTTGATCTAGGATGAATTTGAAGGTGATGTAAAATGAAAAGTTGTAAATAAATCCAAGGTAGATCTAAAAAAATTGGTTATAAGGTTTGAATATCCGTATAGTTTCAGATATTATTCTCAAAAGTTGACTATGTGTTTGACCATGGTAGGTAAGTGACCTGAGAAGGATAATTAAGTTTGTTCTAATGGTATTTAGATGTTTCAAGGTGACTTAGCTATTGGATAGTGTTTTAGGCTCCATAAGAATGATATGTATATATTTTGGAGGTTTTATTGATCCATATTAAGTATGAATAAATGATCAGAATTTGTCTATTTATTCATTCATGGTGTTCCTATGTACAAGGCTAATGTTTGAGTAAATTGAGCATACATAGATGTGTGTAATGATGACTATAATAATTTGAGGATATCTAAGAGGTCATGTGGAGTGGAAATATGCATTTTTAAGTGGTACTATGTTTCTAATTTTCTTGTTGAAGTGCTAAAGGGGTGAATAGGTCTCCATGAGACCTATAAGGGCTATTTAAGGCCTATTTGAAAGGTATAGTTGCTTAAGGGTGACCCATGGATGCTATTACCAACCTACGACGATGGTTTTTAGCTATTTATTAATGTGATAGAGGAATTAAGGGTTAATTCATGTCTATTGGTTGACCAAGAGGTTGATATTCATGAAGGCTCTATAAATAATGAAATCAAAGATGATGATTTTTAGGGGTTGTTTGTGTGGATCAATAGTATAGAGTTAAGAGGTGAAGGAGATTAAGGGTGCCTAGTGGATGTCTTGAAGAGAAGAGCTAGTTTATGCTTGTGTATGACCTATAGGTCATATTTTTGATGTCATAATAGTGATCTTGTAGGTTTGAATATTGAGGATGAGCGATGATATTTAGGTTTATCTAAAATACTATTTTGAATGCTTTGAGTGTGAGCAAAGGAAAGGTGAAGGTTGTGTGTGATTGGTAGATGGATTAAAGATAAAAATGTGGATTGTATACCTAACCATTTATTCATGTTTTTTGAGGTTGTAATAGAATTTTTATAGGTGTGCTAAAGTGAGTAAGTGTGAAGAAGTTAGATTGATCCAAAAGGAGGTTTTTGGATGCATTGAGAAGGGTGTGAAGTCTAGAGAGAGAGTGTGTAGAGTTGAGGAGAGTTTATATACATTGTATCTCCATCAAATTGGCAAGTAATCGGTGTTTAGGATATGTTAATTTTATAGTTGTTGTTGTGGGTGCTCAACATCTAGGGGGTTGGTTCCTTCTTAGAAAGTGAAGCTTGCACAAAAAGTCTAGTTGTTGTGGGTGCTTAGCTAGATAGGGTACGTATTCCTTGTGTAATGGTTTTTATACTAAAGTTTCATGTTTATAATACCTTATATGACAATTAGTCCATGTTTTTTTAGGCTTGAGAGTGGGTTTTATTCCCCAAGAGGGTTTCCAATATAGATCTTATGTTGTGTGTGATCATGCACTATCTATTATTCATTGTTATGAATGACTTCCATATTATATAAATGCTTGTGGTAAATGATTAAGAGTTTGAAATGATTGGAATTAAAGTTTAAACTATTTGGCTCACTAATTCACCCCACCTCTCAGTGATTGTACCTCTAGTAATAATTAGATATGATGTTTCATCTATAAATTTTATAATCTTGATAAACGAAGTTTTTGTGATTCTTATATTAAAATATGTTTTTCAAGAGTAAATCTACTTGGATTAATTTTTTTTTCTTTTTTTAAAAAAATTTAATTGATTTTCCATGGATTAGATTTGGCCACGTATTTTCAACCACATTATTGGGATTTAATGTTGAAGTACTTATTTGTTGGCCAAAATGTTTAAACCTGACTCTACATTGAGATATCACACCTTATTGTCATGAATGAAAAGTTAATGTTTATATATTGGTATGATGTAGACTCATTATGCCATCACATAACCATAATTTAGATAAGCACACACACTTCTTTTGCAAGAGGTCTTTCAGTTATTAGGTACAATTTTGTTACTTATTTTAATTACAATTTTAGGGTTGAATTCATCTCCAAATATTGGTTTGTAAATTAAAGAAAGATAACTCAATCTTAAAGATATTTGAATTGGTGAATTAAATTATCATGAAGGTATTCTAGTTGGCTAAAAATTAGGATTCAAATCCTTATAAGAAAATTTAATCATGTAAATTAACAAACATAAATAGTTTTTTTTAATAAGAATAATTGTAATAAACGATAAAAAATTGTAAAAAATATTATATTTAAAAACTATGTTTATTATTTATTTTTATTTATGTTTAAATATTTAAATACTTTTATCCAGTAATGTATGTTTAAATGTTTATATTTAAATATATAATTATTTTTTAAAAATAATTTTATATGTAACTTTTTATATAAAATTTTAAATTATTATATATTAAAAATTCTCACGTGGTTCAAAATTAGGGTTAACTTTATCTTTTTTCTCTTGCCATTATTTTCTATTTCAAATTTTTGTCTCCCTTTAAAAGGCTGAATTTTTTTTTGTGGTATGTTAGGTTTAATATGGTGTCAGTGGTGGAAGTGTTGACCCCATTTTTTACTATCATTTCCACAGGTCCTTCTTGTCAGGTATTTAATCTATCTAATGTATTGTTTTATTGTATCTAAAATGTGTGATTGGTTTGGATTGACATGGTCCTTTTATTCATTATTTACTGCTTTAAGTTATGAAATCATTGAGATTTAAATAGACTTGGATTTTTGTTATGAAATGGCTGAGATAATGAAATGGTGGAGATTATAATTATTTAGTGCTTACTTCTATTTAATAGGGACCCAAATGGTGAATGTGAGGGGAAATGAGACACTTTGTTTATTAAATATAAGCAAATAATAATAGTAAACAAGTGTCATGATGAGAGAGGGTTTCAATGGCTCCACCTTATCTCTATCCCCTCGTATCATTTGTTTGTTGGCTCTATTCAGTATACTATGATTTTTTCCATTTTAGACTAAGTTGCAAAGTTTTTTTTTGGCCCATTCTAGGTTAATATTATTTTGGGTGGAGAATATTTCCATAATTCCACATCATAAACTTTAATGAATGAATGATTGAATAATAGCTAGCATCGGGATTAGTCCCTCATGGCATAGATTTCAAGCATTTTAAATTAGTCATATCACACATGTGAGATAGGTTTTTGATTTTATATAATAAGAGTGGCCCCTTTTGGGATATCTATGCCACTCATTCGATGTTTATGCAAATCACCCCTAACTAGTATATTTGTAATATGATCAGACCCTTTATTTCCTTCCCTACACACATGGGTAATATTAAATACTTTACATGTAAGGAGGAGGTTCTTAAATTAGTGAATATTTAAATAAAACCCAACATCAATATTTTCCCATCAAGGCATGGATTTTAAGAATTATAAATTAGTCATATGACATGCATGAGAGGATTTTTCATTTTGTATAATAAGAGTGACCCATTGTGGGAGATCCACATCACTCATCCAATGTTAATGTGAATCAACCCTGACCCCTATGTTCACCATATGATTAGTACCTTTATTTCCTTCCCTATACATATGGGAGACAATGAATTCTTTGAATGTGAGGAGGATTTTTCCCTCGTGTCATGTATTTTGAGAATTTTAAATTAGTAATATCACACTATTCATCTATTCATCTATTCCTCAACAAAACATTAAAACTTACACAATTCCAATATAACCTATGTAGAATTAAAAAAATTATCTATGGGGAAGAAGAAGTCAGATCCAGAGTTTCTGGATGAACTCATGAGAGAAGACAAATCTAGGGCTATGTTTGAAGTCATTAGATGGTTGGAATTATTGTATAAGCTCTAAGGCTTTGATGAAACCCTTGTCAAGTATTTTCTCTTCCATTTGAAATAGAGTTCCACCATAGTGAAGAGTATTTAATTCTCAGTCAATATTCAAGTTATTAATGAAATATCATGCATATTAGATGAAGGAGCTAAGATAGAAGGAAGGTCTTACTTTAATGATCTCTTCATTATTTTTCATGAAGGGGAGCCTCTAGCAGAGTGTGTTTAATAACACACTAAGAAGGCCAAGGGCATAAATATATTATAGAGCCATGGAAATATATAGCCTAGTGGATAATTAAGTAATTGAAATGTGATGGGAAATACATTATGTTGGGATATTCTTCCATGAAAATAATAATTCATTTGAGGAATGGTCTACACAAACCCCAACACATAATCAATTTACCATCTTATTTGGTCAAAACTATTCATATTATGGCTATGAAATGTGTCAACAATTTAGCCTCTATCCACCACCATGGCCTGATACACTTAATTATTCAACACTATTTCCTCATGAAGGAGAATGGAGAAGTGGCATGGACAACTATTTTACAAACCAAAGATAAAAATCAATTATGGACTAGCAAAGGATCACTTCAAGAAGCCTCTGCTTCTATCCCTAGGGCTAAAAAGAAGGATTCTCTTTCTAAGACAATCATCCAAAATCAATAATGAGCATAAAATTAACTTCAATGGTTGCTATCCCTAAATTTCCTCTTATTGTGATTGATCAACCACAACATAAAATGAACTCTAATACCTACTATCTCTATTTATTTTTTTGAGAAGTCATGTTTATCATTACACTTAAATTTTTGTTATTTACATTATTGTGAGTGTCACTACACTATTTTAATCATACCTTTGAGGTTCCTCAAATTTATTTAAATATTTGAATGTAGTAAAAACTAGACCTTCACACTTATTCAACTTATCATCAACAATGTACAAGTGTTTTTATTCAATCGAGATTATGTCAATCATATCATATGAAAGACTTTTTTTTAGTGAGATAACCTCATGTTTTAGATTTTTTAGTTTTTCATCCTTGCATGGACAACCCATCTCAACCTTATTCTATTTTACCTAGGCTATCTTTAATGATTGGAAGATAACTGAACTACTACAATTTGATGACTGATTTCTCATAGTCATATTTATAAATGTAATAAAAAAAACATATAATGGACTTATTTTTAATGAATACAATGTCTCCTCCTCATATAATTGTTCAAATTCTTCAATTTCATATTTAGGTTGATCATAATAATTTTTCAATTTTTCTTCTTGTATGGGAAACTCATTTGTTCTCAAATTTTCACCCATGAACTTGCCTAAAATAACTAATACAACTTCATAATCAAAATCATAATCATCACTACATTCTTTTACTAGTGATTGTCTACTAAATGGAACATTTTTAGTTAGCATGGATGCTTCAACACTTGTCTCATTTACATACTCATAGACCCCAAATTTTGATCCTAAAAAGTGGTCCCATAAGTCATCCCTAACATTTCTTGTTATAAATATCTTGAAACAAATGAAAATTCATTAGAAATAAAATAAAAATTTGATTGATAATTAAAAAAGGTAAAAAAACCTAAAAATTAAATTTTTAATTAACATAATTTCATGTGTTAAGTGTAATATCATTGTCTTCATTCATCACAAAGCAGTTAGACTAAGTATAAGCATGAGGCAATGTTTGATTAAGAGGCATAAATTTATTAATAGGATGACTTATAGGCATGTAAACTAAAGGATTATGGGAAAAAAACACCCAACTATCCTAACACATGCCATATGTCAACACCATATCCATGTGACATTGATTTTTATTCAGTAATAAAGGTTGCTTGATATGTCAATGTTACATATGTGAGGGATTATGGATTATTAAAGATAAGAATAACAGTTAGTGGTTCAAATGGTTTTAGATAAGAATTATTTCTTTTAGCCTCATGTATAATTAATTAAAGTAGTTTTTTAAAATACTCAGTGACTCATTATGCTCTCTATGGGAGATAATTTTTTTGATATAGGGTAGTAAGGTTAGTGGGCATGTTAAAATGATTAATAGATGGGTTTTCAAATGTATCCAATGAGGTAATACATCCATATATAAAATTCATGTACCAACCACTAGTAACCTCATCTGAAGCAACATATGACAAGCAACATCTTCATGCTAGATTTGGGTTTGGATAATGGCATCTTTAAAGTTATGAATGTGATCTTCAGTCATTCGAATTCCACCATGTGTGTATTTTGAAAAAAAATTATTAGGAGTCTTAGGTAAGTCATGGGAAACCATTCAAATGTTCACAAGGTGGCCACCTCAACTATTTAAGGAAAAGGTAATGTGTGAGTATGAAATTTCATTTTTTAGTCTTAATATGTGGAATGTCTCACTTTTGGCAATGCCTTTAAAGTGTTAAAGTTTAAATTTTTGTTTGGTCTTTCTTCTAGTGGAAATCTATCGATGTGAATTTCAACCCATAAAAAGGTGGGGAAATCATAAAAGATGGCCACAAGATCACGTAAATGACAAATTTAAAAATATTCGCGATCACACCCTCCTTATAGCTATAGAATGTTTTTCCATCTTATATTGAGTTGAAAACTCATTTTTTGTATTATTATAGGTTATTATTATTTGGGTTGGTGAAATTTTCCCTCATTCCACTCATAAATTTTAATTAATGAATGATTGAATAATACCTAGCATCGACATTAGTCCCTCATGGCATGGATTTTGATCATTTTAAATTAGTCATATCACATGCATGAGAGGGTTTTTTGATTTTATATAATAAGAGTGACCCCTTTTGGGAGATCTACATCACTTATTTAATGTTTATGAAAATCACCTTTGACTGTTATGTTCTTCATGTGATCAAACCCTTTATTTACTTCCATGTATAGGTGGAAAATAGTAAATCATTTGCATGTGAGGGGGAGAGTTTGAATTTAGTTAAACCTTAAATAACACCTAGCATCAGGATCCATCCCTCAGGGCATAGATTTTGAGAATTATAAATTAGTCATATCAAATGCATGAGAGGGGTTTTTCATTTTCTATAATAAGAGTGACCCATTTTCTATAAATCACCTTTGATCCCTATGTTTTCCATATGATTATTCCCTTTATTTCCTTCCCTTTTCACATGAGAGATAATGAATAATTTGAATGTGAGGAAGAGATAGTGAATCTTTTGAATGTGAGGATGATTTTACCCTCGTGGCATGGATTTTAAGAATTTTAAATTAGTCATATCAAACTATTTTTCTCTCCCTCAAAAAAACCTTCAGAATTGTGTAATTAAATCATAGCCTATGTAGAATTGACAATTTATATATGGGGTAGAAGAAGTAAGAGCTAGATTCTATGTAAACTCATGAGAGATGACACATATATGGTTATGTTTGAATCCAATGGATGAATTTAATTATTGTATAAGTACTAAGTGTTTTATGAAAACCCTGTAAAGGATTTTTTCCTCCATTTGAAATAGAATTCCAGCACAGTGAAGGGTATTCAACTTGCAGTCAATAATTAGATGATTATTGAAATATCAAAAATTATAGATGAAGGAGATATGATATCAAGAAAGTCTTCCTTCAATGATCTCATTAATATTTTTCATGAGGAAGTGGAGCCTATAGTATAGTGTGTTTAGGATCACACTGGGAAGGCCAAGGGCATAAACAGAGAAACTATGCCAGAGCCATGGAAATCTACAACCTACTAGATAATTAATTACTTGACCTGTGATGGGAAAAGCAGTGTGCTGGGATGTAATTCCATAAAAATACTAATTCATTTGAGGCATGTTATACACAAATCCCAATGCAAAATCAATTTACCATCATATTTGGTAGGAGCTATTCATATTATGGCTAAGAAATATATTAGTAGTTCAACATCCATAGTCCACCATGGTCTGATACAATTAATTATTCAACACCATTTCCTCAAGGAGAATGGATAAGTGGCATGGAATATTCTTTTGCAAACCATAGAGAAAAATAATTTTTATACTATCAAAGGATCACTTTAATAATCCTCTGCTTTTAACCCTAGGGCTTAAAAGAAGGCCTCTCCTTATAAGATAGTCACTCCAAAATTAATAAGGAGCAAAATATTAACCTCAATGGTTGATTCACATAGCCATAAAGTTCCTATTATTTTTATTAGGCAGCCATAAACTAAAAGAATATTAAATCTTAGATCTTCTCACTTAACTCCAGAATTTATCCAAAGCCTAAAGGTTGTTAAAACCCCATAACTATCACAAATGACAATCCTACATAAAAATAGGTCCAACTATAATTTGTATAGAGGTACTAAATGATGAAGAGAGGAATCCCATAAAATGAATTCACTCCTCCACTTCAGCCTAATAGTAAAAGATAGAAGATGATTCTTACATTTATTGATGAAAAAAAGGGATGTTGCATAAGTGTTTGACAGTCTATGTTAAGATCCTCTTTCTAGTCTTGCACCTAAAAAAAAAGACCAAGAAACTCCTCTCCAATAATAGACCTTTCATGAAATTGAATCATTGCTCACTTCAACCCATCCAAATTCTCCATGACAACCACACATTGACAAAGGTAAAGCTCCTATGACCAGTGAAGAAGCACAACCATATAATTTATATGAGGAAGAAATATTGTAGCAATCTCTTTCCCAATCAAAATGGGAATATACAATAACAAAAAAGTATAATACATTGATTTTTTTGTAGGTTTATTACAAAGTAAGGATAATTTTAGATACTTCTTACTATAAAGTATAGAAAGTTATAAGGAGCACTCCTTGGAAAAGAATGATGAAATAACATTACTAAATGGAAAGCAAATGAATCTAAGGATGAGAATTTAATTCTATGGATTTACACAAAAAGAGATAGAAAAATAAAAAATTTCGCTTAGGAGACATCTCATTAGGTCTAAAAACAACAAAAATCCTTGGCGAGAGCCATATCTACAATGTCTTAAATACTTCCTATTGGATCCATAAGAGACCAAGCCTATCAAACTCTTGTGTCTTATTCAGATGTCAAGAGTCATTAGGATCAAACATATTTATACTTCATAGAACTAAAATAACATAACATAATGCTTAAAAAAGAGAATAAAAAATTGCAATAAGATATCACACATGCACAACAAAAATTTGATATAGTTAAACAAACCCTCCAATTCACCTGTCTGTGAGGAGAGAATCTTTTAGCATGTAGAATCCCTTCTCCTTCTTATAGTTTGTTTCTGCATGAGAAATTTTGTATACGTAAAATGCTTAGGATATATTATGGATTGCCTCATGAAATTAATACTCCTAAATGATTTTTTGACGTATATAATAAAAGTACCCCAGATAACCAATATTTTTTGTGTGAGTTTTATCTTTTGTGGTAATATCATGAGGAATACCAATGAATTTTTGGTAAAGCATTTTGTTGGATAAATTCAGTTGAGAGCCCATATTTCCACTTATAGACATCAAATTTCATGGGATGAGATAACTAATGACCATTTGAATATAACAATATTAGTAGGCCTATGCATTAGGCCTTAATTCCATAGTGCTAAAGAGGCTCTTATCCAGTTTAAGAGATATTGCATTCAAAGACTAGAGGTTCATGATCATTACCTACATGACCTTCATGATAATATCATGAATTTTAATTTGTTCACTCATAATCACTTTGAATAAGTAGTTGTAGAAAATAGTCATAGATGGAGCATGTTGTCTATTTTATTGAAAAGAAAGGAGGTCATCTCCCTTACAAACATCAGATGGACTCTTCAAAGGGTTGAGGTTTACATTAGGATTACCACCAATGTTCTAAATATAGGAGGACATAATTTTGGGTTGTACTAAGATTTTATCTACCTCTCTTACTGCTATGTCTTCTTGGTAGAATATAACACAACAAAGCCATGAATAGTATGATCATTGGTTCTAATTTTTTTTATGACATATATGGGTTTTAAAAACTAATCTAAATTCGTGTTATAAGGAATCTATTCTATCTATGATCTTAGTCAAATGTTAGAGTATAAGATCTGTAACAATGAGGAGAGAAGAATATAGTTTATAATGGGACATGCAAAAGGTAAGTTATGGGGGAAATGATGAGTCCAAAATATCACTCATTATAGCCACATAATATCTCCTTTATATTGGCTAATATACCATATGGATAGAGAATTGCATGCATATTTAGGACTTATAACTAGTTTGAGGTAGAAGATAGGTACTTTTATGTCACTTAGTTTATGTGAGTCTTAATTATTATTATTGACAATATATTTTAACCATTTGCATGATTTAGTCCTCTATTTTTATATATACAGGTATTATAATATGATGCAATAGTGATAGTATAGTTTTGTCAAGATTCCATGGGTTTAAAGGAAGATTCTAGTTGAAAATCTAGCATTTTGGCTGAGTTACAAACTTCCACAAGTGAGTTAGGAACTTTATTAGGTGAAATATGTAATTTATCATGTGAGCTATGGACTTAATCAGGTCAGCGATGGAATTTTATAGGCTTTCCATGGAATTCAATAAGATTGTTATAGAGATCATGACTTGGGTGAATTAGATGGAATTTATGCCCCTTACTTGTGGCTACTTAGCTGAGGGAGCTCACTGATTTAGATGTATGATTTCTAATCATTGTAATACACTATATTTTTGTTTTTGAAATATGGGATAAGATGCCAACATTCTATATAATTCAATGATTCCATGTGAATGCTTCTTTTTTTACAATCACAAAAGAACCCTTTGTTTCATATAAAATGATGTTATGAAGGATCTACCTTATATAATTCTATCTTGTTGATCTTGTGAGACATAAAGTTTTGATGGTTTTCACATTTAATCTTGGAATTAAGACACCTTGACACCTTTATAAGATCTACAAGAGACCTTATACATAACAATCAATATATTGATAACTACTTGCTTTGATTGAAACATCTATTTACTCATTTAATCCATTATACACCTTAATAAGGATGGGCAAACTCAACCATGAGCTATCTACTAGGATATTCCTTTAAGGGCCTTATAATACCTTCATGGGTAACTCGAAGGTATCTCCTAAGAGATGTGTTTAAGGATAAATACACTCTTGTGCATGTATGAAATGTATCTCTTAAGAGATAACTTGAAGGTATTACAAGGCCTTTAAAATATCACCCAATAGTGCCTTCCACGTAAAGGAAAATTTCACTCATACATATTGAAGGTATCTCTTTCTAGATACCTTCATCATCCCCTTTAATTTACGATAACACCCTTCAAATTATCTACTAGGATATTACTTCAAGGACCTTGTAATTCCTTCAAGTTATCAATAAAGGTATTATAAGGCCCTTAAAATAATCTCATAGTAAATACCTCTAAGGGAATTTTCATACATTCAAGGATATGTTGAAGGTATTTCCTAAGAGACATTATACAAAACAATAAATGTATTGATAACTACATTATTTTATTGAAACACCTATTTACTCATTCAATCCCTTATACACCTCAATAAGGCTAGGCAAGTTCAACCTTGAGGTATCTAATAAAAGATTCTTTCAAGGCCTTTCTAATAACTTCATGGATAACTTGAAGTTATCTCCTAAGATATACCTTGAAGTAAAAATCCACTCTTGTGCATGTTTGAAATGTATTCCCTACGATATACCTTGAAGGTATTACAAGGTCCTTTAAGTTATCACCTAGTTGTGCCTTCAAGGTGAAGGAAAATTCCACTCATGTGCATGTTGAAGGTATCTCCTAGGATATACCTTGAACATTCTATTTAATATATGATAATTCCCTTCAAAGTATGTCCTAGGAGATTCATTCAAGGGCCTTGTAATTTATTTAAGGTATGGCAACACCCTTGAGTGTAATTCTTGTTCCATAGAAAATGATGCAATGAAGGATCTACCTTATTCAACTCTCTCTTTATGATGTTAGAAGGTCTATAATTTTCATGGGTTTCACATTGAATCTTGGAATTAAGACACCTTGACACATCGATAATATCTACAAAAGACCTTATACACAACAATCAATTTATTGATAAATACCTTCTTTTATTGAAACACCTATTTACTCATTGAATCTTTTATACACCACAATAAGGTTGGGCAAGGTCAACCTTGAGGTATCTACTAGAATATTCCTTCAAGGTATTTGTAATACCTTCATGGGTAACTTGAAGGTATCTCCTTGAGGGTAACTTTGAGGTATCTCCAAGGAGATACCTTAAATAATAAATCCAATCTTATGTATTATTGAAAGGTATCTCATAGGAAGGTATTACAAGGGCTTTTAAGTTGAAACCCAGTACTACCTTCAAGGTGAAGGAAAATTCCACTCATTTCCATGTTGAAGGTATCTCCTAGGAGATTCCTTCAAGGGCCTTGTAATTCCTTCAATTTACCCATGAAGGTATTACAAGGCCCTTGAAGGAATCTCAAGTAGATACCTCAAATGACATTATCATATATTCAAGGGGATGTTTAAGGTATATCCTAGGAGACCTTATACACAATAATAAACATATTGTAAACTACATTCTTTTATTGAAACACATATTTACTCATTGAATACTTTATACACCTCAATAACACTAGGAAAGTTAAACCTTGAGGTATGTACTGAGAGAATCCTTCAAGGGCCTTATAATACCTTCATGGGTAATTTAAAGCTATCTCCTAGGAGATACTATAAAGATATTATACGTACCTTCAAGGTGAAGTAAAAGTCCACTTGTGTGCATATTTAAGGTAGCTACTAGGAGATAACTTCAATGTATGATAACACCCTTAGAGGTATTTCTTAGGAGATTCATTTAAGGTTCTTATAATTACTTGAAGGTATGACAGTGACTTTGAGTGTAATTATTATAAAGGTAATTATTCAGATCTAAAACTATTAAAATAACCTCCTTACATACAAAATTATTCATGTGTGATCTACGTTATTTAACTCTTTTATATTCTCTACGTCTAAAACATTCACATCAAAAAATTTTGCTTCAAACACTTTCATGTCAAAAATATTCTCTATAAAAGGTTTCTCAATGATAGATTTATATCTGGAACTTCCCTTTTGGAATTTTTATTTTGTAAAGTTTCACTTGAGTAGATTTATATCAATAGCTTTCATTGCAGAAGGTTTCTCATTGACAACTTTCATATCAGAGGAATTAATTTAGAAAGTTTGGTCCATAGAAGTTTTACTTTGGAAACTTCATTTTGGAAATTTTGTGGCAGTAATAATTAATTTGATAGGTTTTTCAAATGATAGATTTATTCATAGTGTTAGTCTTTAGGAGCTTTTGTACTAGGAAATTTTGCTTCAAAAACATTCTCTTTGGGTTCTATCTTTGGAGGCTTTTATGTCAGGAATTTACATGTCAAAACATTTCCATTAAAATTTTTCATTTCAAAGAGTTTCCATCAAAAGGATTCATTTTGGTAACTTCTGTTTTAGAAACTTTGAGAGTAAATACTTCCAAAATATATTATATGGTTTAGAGTCTTTTGGCCATTACTGAGTCTCTTCACCATCCTAGTTTTCAATCAAAGACTCCACCAAGTAAAATGAAATTGTGTTCAATTCCACTATTTTTAATGATTAATATGCTAAACTATTCAGATCTATGGGATGTCATTGATGTAGTTTATGCTAACTCCCAATAGGAGAAATTAACTCCAACACAAAGGAAATTTTTTTTAGACCTAATTACTTTCAAGAGATAAGGGATACTATTCATGGTGGCCAAGCCTAAAGTGATGTCATGCATAGACCTATTGTAAGATCTCTTCTTTGATAAAAAGGTGATGGGGGATTTATTATTGCACCATTTGAATCATAAGACCATTATTTTTTGTATCTTAAGAGATGCATTCCATAGGTACTTATCTTTATAAATTTCATATGTTACTTATGATTTGTACAGGGTGGTGGGATGGAAGTAGAACAATTCAATCAATAAAACACTGAGCAAGTGGCTTATCACTGACAAAATTATCATCCCAAAAGAGAATAACCCTATACCTATCACTAAGTTTAAGATGGGTGTTGGCATTGGGATGGCCCTTCTAGACATACTTTAGGTTTTCCTAAGTATCCATTTTCTTTGCTTGAAATAGGTTCCAATTCTGGAAATGTTGATGAACTCAGCCTTAACATTTGCCTTGAGGGAAATAATTAGCATCAGGATATGATAGTAGATTTCACACAAGGATAATTGACTTACTAGTGGCCAATTTTTTATGATGTCATATCTCCTAGACATGGTAACATGTATTAATATACATGTACTATGGGTCTCTAGCGAGCCCAATTTAAGATTACATAAAAAAGTGCATTTGTGAGTATTATTCATTCTTGCATATATATGCATTTACATAGAAAATAACATGCATTGTGAAGGATGTATATCCCTAGATATGGTAGGCCATTCATGAGGCCCCATTTCTTAGGATATGCAAAGCCATTGCAATCACATTGGTAACATGGGGTGACTACTAGCTATATAAAAATTATAAAATGATTATTGTCACTAGCAATAAGGTCAACCCCTTATGTCTTCCCAAGTAAGGGACCAATAACTTGGTGGAGTATGAAATAACATTTCAGCTATGGTGGAGTGTAGATGGGGATTTGATGAAGAAGAGGGAGAGTATATTCTATGGTTCTCACATAATGATATGTTGAATGTGATATATAATTAGGAGAGACTTTGGAGAATTGGGGAACATGAGGGGGCACTATTCCTTGACCAATTTACCTCATAGGTATTGGGATCCTCATATCATAATTCAAAATTGTATCACAATACTAAGTATTCCATATAATCATGATCTTTATGATCATGACTTTCTATTCATGAATGCTGAGGATGATGCCTAGGTCTTAAAAAAGGGCACAAATGGTAGGATTGGGTGAAGAACATTTAAAAGTCATTAAAGGAGATAGCATAATCAAAATTATAGATGTAAGGCTCAAGCTTCCACCTCAAATTAGATGGGCTAATTTAGATTTATGGCATAATAGGCTTCCACTTCTAGTATCAAAACAAGGGGAGCCTTTTCAAGAATCTCCCTTATCATTTAAAACCATCAAAAGAGAGCCTTGTATGGCTAAAGTTGAGCTTGGAGGATCTCAAGAGGATCTAATTTTCCTTGACTCTTCAAATTCAAAGGGCCTTGCTCACCTAGCTACTATACCCATGCAATAATCTGTAAGTGTGGAGATATTAACTATCCTAACTTGATAGGCCTCCCCTATGTCTAAAGCTGACACAATTTATTACAAGAGGAAGCCAAAAGCTCATCCTCTTCCAAATAACCTAGGTTTTGAGAAATAGTCAGTAGGAACATCTTTAGCTCAAAAACATGTTACTGTAGGAAAGTCTATGGATGAAGAGAGTGAGTTAAATGAGGAGTTATAGAAGAAAAATCATTTATTCTTCAAGATAGTAGAGGAAAGACACCTTTGGGTGGAAACCGATCAAGTGAGGAGGTGATTCCTTTTGACTTTTCTACTCTAATTTTCTCTTTTGTTTCACTTGATCGAGTTGGCTCATTTATTCCTCTTGATTCTAGTTCCCAACCATCCCTAGTTACTCCCCATGTGGAGGATGTCTCTTCTATCCTTGTTTTTACACTTTCCTAGGTATTTCAACTCCATGAGTTACTTATGCAGCCTTAATTCCCTCCAGTACTTTTAATTTTACTTCTTCTACTTTCCAAAAACCTCCTAAAACTAATAAAAATTCTTCTAAGAAGGTCATGGGAGCATTTTAAATTTCCAAACTTCTTGTATCATCAATTTAGATAGAATTTCCAATGCCTTCCCCCATCTCCTCTTGATGCACCACTATGACATCTTTAGAGAAATATGGAAATAAATAACAAGTATACATGGTCCACTCATTGAATCAACATGGACTTGTTGATTGGTCTAAGATCATATGGTCTTTTCTTATTGAATCATCACTCAACTGATCAAAATATACATTGGATGAGACTACAATCGAGGGAACTCAACCAATAGACCCAACCTAATTGGTCATCCCATAGTGGGCAACTGATCTAGGATCTAGGATTTTCTAGAAGCCAAATCTCAAAATCACTAAGCTTCCCACACTATGATATATATTTGATAAATCTATAGGGAGTGTAAAAATGGTAAGGAAGAAGAAATTATAAGATGAGGATAGAAGAGGGGTCATTTTTAAAGAGAGACATGATGTGTTTACCTTGTCCAAGAGAAACAATAGGAAATCAATGAAATCCCCATACACAAAAGAATTCAAGTCCTATTTTGAGACACAAAAGGATGCCTTGCTAGAACTACATGGGGGAACTAAAATGGCTAGGAAAGAAGTCAAGCAAAAATTAGAGCAAATAAAAAAATAACAAAGAATAGTTCATGTTCCCATGGAAATGGAAACTTAGGTTTAGAGTGTTGCATCCAGGTTGTATAATATTCTTGAGGCTATTATCATAATGAGGGTAGAGTTAGCCCCTCATATGATTGAGACTCAAAATTTGTTTAAATATTTGAAGGAGGATGAAAATAAGTTTAAGTTGATCATTCTATATATGACCAATAATGATTATAACCACCTTGATTTGATGACACCATTAAGACTCAAGAGGCTGGGAAATGGCTCATGGTAGCTAAGGTAGTAATGCCTAAATATATAGATCATAAAAATCTTATTTTTTAGATCTTGGAAGAATTAAATATTTCCTAGACAAGAGACTCAAAGGGTAGGATCATAAGTAGGATTAATTTTGGATATATAATCCCATTTGAATTTTGTAAGGAAAAAGGTGACATAGGTTGTGATATTCAAAATAAACTTTAGAAATACAAAAATAGAGCATGCAAGGCTCGTAGAGCAAGTAAATAGGGTACATAGACCTCCATTACTAAATTTGGATATTATTAGACAATAATATGACATTAGGCACAAGCATTATCAAGTTTTGGAAGTGAAGAATAAGGTTGAGGCTTCAACATATATTCTAGTGCAAACACCCACTTCAATTCTTCTAACAACCATCAACATCATGTAAACACCTAGTCAGCCTTGAGTTGAAGGCTAAATTTGTATACATGCTAAAATAATAATTATTATACTCATAGTTTACTTATATCTAGTTCATGAATGTAAAATTTTTCTAAGACATTTGCGATCCTTCACATATCACAACACTTTGTATAGGCTAACTTATTTTAGATGTAGTGCTAGTTAACTATGAGCATGCATAAATGCAATTTTGAAAAAAAAAAATCAAAACTAAGGTTTTAATTATGTGATGTAACTATGATTTTTAATGAAATTAGAGGATGAGGTGACCCATTCCCAAGTATACTTATACACGTAAATCATTCATTCCAAAGGGTTATAACTTTTCGTCTATACAAGAAGAAATCCATTTTCCAAAGGGTTATAGCTTTTCATCTATAGAAGAAAAAATCCATTATTATTATCACGCAACCATGTCAGTGCTCTTTCTTATGAGGTTTACAATTCTGTTGGGTTTCAAATTGAATATTGGAATTAAGATACTTTGACACCTCAATAAAATATATAGAATATCATATACACAGTAATCATTTTATTGATAACTAACTTCTTTGATTTAAACACCTATTTACTCATTTAATCCACTATACACCTCATATAGCCCTATTTTCTGACATAAGAGTGCACATAGGTCTACTAGTCATGAGAGACGTTATTACTTATAAACTACCTTACATAAACATGATATAATTTATTAATTATAAAATTAATTCACATAAGGACTCAGACACTCTCCCTTACCACTTTTATGGGTAACTTGAAGTATCTCCTAGGAGATATTATGAAGAAATAATACACTATTGTGCATATTTGAAAGGTATCTCCTAGGAAATACCTTGAAGGTACCCTTGAAGGTATTACAAGGCCCCTCATCTCTTGGGAGATACCTTCAACATCCCCTTGAATATATGATAATGACCTTCAAGATATTTCCTAGGATATGCCTTCAAGGTACCCTTTAAGGTATTGCAAGGCTCTTCATCTCCTAGAAGATACTTTCAACATCCCCTTAAATGTATGACAATGCCCCTCAAGATATATCCTAAGAGATGACTTCAAAGGCCTTAAAATACCTTTTTGGGTAACTTGAATGTATCTCCTAAGAGATAACTTGAAGGTACCATTACAAGTATTACAAGGCTCTTTAAGTTATCACGTAGTAGTGCATTCAAGGTGAAAGAAAATTTTACTCTTGTGCATGTTGAAGGTATCTATTGGGAGATACATTTAAAATCCCTTTTGATATTCCTTCAAGATCCTTGAAATACACTTCTAATACCATCATAGTTAACCTTAAGTTACCTCCTAGGTGATACCTTGAACGAAAAATTCACTCTTGTGCATGTTTGAAAAGTATCTCTTAGGAGATACCTTGAATGTACCTATTGATGGGTGTTTTGACACATATGAGAAACATACTTCCCCCTCATTTTTCTCTATTGAAATAAATGTTTGTGGATTCCTTTTCCCATTAGAATATATTGGCTAGTGCCTGATAGGTTATAAATCTATAGTCAACTTTTAGGTCATCCCCTTTGAATGATTTTTACATCTCTCTACATATAATTTATTTTTAGTTTAATCATACATTATTATTTTAATTGTGAATTAGTGTATATATTACAAAGATTTAATATCTATTTTATATTGTAGATTATAATTCATGTTTTATGATATATAATTAATCACTACTTAATCATAAATAATTTCTTAATTGATTTAGTATACAACTTATATTTTACAAAAGATCAATATTTAAATCATTTCAATTGATTTGCATTATGGCTTCGACCAAGAAATGAATTCCTACACTTAAAAAACAAGTGAAGGCTTCAATCCAAGAGAATTTGGATATAGTATCATTTAAACTACCAAAACTAAAATTAAATCCACATCACCATATTCCATTTTATGGTGGTGACAACATGCCTCTTGTTTATTGGTATTTTGATTCGTTTAGTCCACCAAATATGCATAAATATTTTTATTTATTTAGCAATATATCTAGAAAAGAATCTTCTTAGATTGGAATAATTATTTCCTATGATAAGGATGAACATTAAGATGCCCTTAAATTTGAACTAGAAGTATGGAATGGATAAGAGGGAATTATCCATCATGATACAACTAATTTCAATAATTTTACACCCAGTAAAATGAAATTGATAAAAAATAAACTTTTCTCTTTCTTTTGAAATATTTGGGTTTTATTTGGATAGATATGACAACCTTGAAATGTCTAGGTTGATAGATAGAGATAATTTGTTCATCATAATATAAAATATGTTGAAATAAAAATAAGAATAAAGGTAAAAAACTTATTGTAATTGCCACCATGTAAACATGTATTTAAGATACCTTGAAATCATGATGTAAAAATCATTAAAGAAAACAAGATAAACAAGTAAAATATATTTGTATACAAATTTGAAGAAGCTATACAATTACTGATAGCAGTGGAGAAAAATAAGATCTAACACAAGGTTGATACATTTTTGATGACACAAACTTCTGATCGGACACACAGTGAACTCTCTACATGGAATATTTAATCTAGTAATTACACCTTGAATATTCTTGTAGAGATCTATAATCGGGGGATGCTAGTATAAAAATAAGAAATATAAATGAAAGAGGGGTGAATGATATAATTCACTAATTTGTAAAACATAATTAGGTTCTAATGAAAGATGAATTATTAATTCCTTTTGATATAAATAAACCATAATATATTATCGAATCAAAAGAAGTCCTTGAAGATATGATGGAGAAAAAAATTTTAAGTCTCAAAATTGTGGATATCCAACACATAATTATAGGATAATAGAGAATTATTTCATAGGAGGAATACCATTCACTATCATTAAGAAAAAAATCTTTTATTATAAGGGCAAAATTTCTAAAAACTTGTACTCCATTCTATATTGTTTAAAAAAAATATAACCAATGTAATGAAGCCAATGAAACGATTTATAAGGCTTCATTTATATAAATATTTTGATATGCACATGACCTTATCCAACTGAGAGTTGGAAGAATATTGAAATGATAAAAAA
>JARHVA010004717.1:1250000-1317500 GCA_037957365.1 Torreya grandis
ATGGGATTATATTAGGCCTATTTATTATTATATTTCATTTTAATAATAGGGTTTTGAGATAACAACCTAATAGGAAACCTATTTGTCCTTTGCTTATTCTAGGAAGAAGTATATATATATATATATATATATATATATATCATGGACATGTTTAACATATCTACTAGGAGAAACCTTGAAGGCACAACAAGACCCTTCAAGGAATCTCCTTGAAGATACCTTGAACGACAATCAAGGGTATCTTGAAGTTATCTCCTAGGATATACCTTTTAAAAATTCATAAAGTTACCCTTGAATGTATTACAAGGTCGTTCAAGGTATCTCCATGGACTTATACATATTATTCTAGTAGTTCACAAATGGCTTCCATTTTAGCACCAATAGCCTGTCCTTAGGCGAGTAGTGTGAATAGTTTATATGCATTCACCCAATCATTTGTTAGTTGATTCAATAATATATTGAGTTGTTTTTCCATAAATATTACCTAATCACCAAGGAATTGTTTAACTAGAGTAGGAAAAGTATCATTTATGATTTTTATAGCCTTAACCATTTAATTTTATACTTCCATTTTCTCCTTGTGCAACTAAAAAACTTTTTGTTCCAAGTCTAAAGTTTTTTTCTCAATGGATTCTTGGAATGTAGTTTTTCCTTGAATTTTATAAGATAATTGCATCTTTGAAATATCCAAAAATGTCTTCATAGAAGTGGGAACAAGCATAAAGGATGTGGTTATGATTGTAGCAGGAACTAGCATAAATTGAGCCAATAGAAGAAAGCAAGTGGTGTAATGAGATGATGTGATAGGACATCTTACAAACATTGGGTATAGGTTTGAGACTTTTATAGTGAAGTGTCATATGGTGCACATAATTATGTCACATCCTTGTGTGATACTGTGCATTCTTCTTCTACCTTTTCTTAGCTTAATTTTATTTCACAATATATACCTTAGCCTTGTTTTAAACCTTGGTTGTGACCTTAGCTTGAATTCAGGGTTGATCTTCAACCTTAGATCTAGCCTCAATTTTGGCCTTGGTATCCATCTCATCCATATATGTTGCATCATCCTCCACTTTATCTATGGCATCAACCTCAACTTTCTCTTTGGTAGCTTACATTATTTCTTCATTCTTGGTTTTATCCTCTTTATAGAACTATTCTTTGGTAGATTTATCTCATGTCTCTAGTTCTATTTACTTTTGTTGTGTAACTTTTTCTCATATACCTTGATTTTAATACTATTGTATAACTTAGTTATTGATGCATGCTTCCCGAAATATCACATGACACCTTATGGAATTTGAGGGTATGACCTGGTCAAAGCTAGAACCTCAATCCACCATGTGTTTAACCACCCAAGTTACTCATAATATTGTCCTATCTTTGTCCATGTTACTCTTACAGGGGAATTAGTAGGCCTAAATCCATAGTAAAAAAATTTAATAGGCCTATTAGGGACTTCCATTATGTGAATCATAACAACAAAATGAGATTTAACTGCTATTAGAAATTTTACCATCCTCTTTAAATGGGTTGACTACCTATGCACGAGTGTTATTCCTCATTTTTAAATGTAATGACTACATGTGGATGAGTTATCTTCCTCATACTCATATTATATATACCTTAAATAGCCTTGTGATACCTTTAAGGTACTATTTTTATGAGTGATTAAGGCTGGGGCTATGTCTAGTGGTGAGGGCCAAAGATGAAACGAGTTGATTAAATACTTCATGCATTAGTCCACTTATTAGTATAATTTGAGACTTTGAGTATATAGGACTATCTCATTGAGGTATGGGTGAAGGTCCAGTCAAAATGTGCCACATATCCTAGTAACAAAAACTACATCAAAGAAGCAATCAGTCTGAAGGCCTAGAAGGGTGCCACATGTTCAAAATAGTCCACTCTATTCAAAATGATTTGTGCCCTAACGACTTGAAATAGTCTAATTTATTTAGAATATAGAAAAATAAATTTATGGAGAAAATAATCTCCACTCCACTTTAATAGGTATAAGTTAAAATTATTAAAAATAAACTAATTTAATCAAAATGATCTATGCCCAAATGGTTTGAAACACTATAATTTATTTGGAATATAAAAAATTTGTTTTTGGAAAAACTTTTCTCCACTCCAATTTAGTGTGTAGAAGTATAAATTACTTGAAATATCCCAATTTATTTCAAATGATCTATGCCCAAATGCTTTGAAACAACCTAATTTATCTGGAATATTAAAAAAAAATTGGAATTTTTTTTCTTCACTCTACTTTAGTGAGTATAAGTCCATATTATTTTAAATAGCCCAATTTATTCAAAATGATATATCCTGAATGGTTTTAAATAGTCCAATTTATTTGGACTATAAAAAACCTTATTCTTGGAAAAAGAATTCTCCACTCCACTTTAGTGGATATAATTCCAAATTATGTGAAATATCCCAATTCATTTGAAATGATCTATGCCCAAATGGTTTGCAATAGTCCAATTTATTTGGGATATAAAAAAATTATTTTTAGAAAAACATTTCTCCACTCCACTTTAGTGGGTGCAAGTCCAAATTATTTGAAATAGTCATTATAATATCATCCACTTTAGTTTGTGCATTGATAGATGGTGTAATATCGTTTATACATAATTTTTCAAATTGAATTGAAAAGGGTAGAGAATGTGCATTTTTATTTTCTATGCTAAGAACAACGTAAAATTTAGTGCCCCATATAGAAATTAACTTCATTTTTTTGGTTGAATCTCTAAGTATGTGTTTTTAAATTTTGGTGAAAGTTAACAAATGGTTTTTAGATGATAATGCAAATGGATAGGAAAATCATAATGGAGTTTAAAACTAAGACAAACAAACAACTGTAAATAAAATATGAAGATAGATTGTGCCTTATTTTTAGTATGGATCACACATTTACATCATTGAAAAAAAGCGTTGATGGTGAGTGATAGTAATGCTATTGAATGATAACTATTCTATCATATAACTATAATGTTATTATTTGACAGTAATACTACCAAATGATAATAATGCTATCATTTAATAGCAATGCTATCAAATGAAAGCAATGTTACAATTTCATAGTAATGTTGTAAAATGATAATAATGATATCACTCAATATAAATGCTTTCATTCAAAAACATTATTGTCAAATGATAGAGATTATTGTTAAATGATAACACTACTATCATTTGATAGTATTTTTATCATTTGGTAGCATTTCCACCATTCAAAAATATTACTATTGAGAGACAAAATTGTTGTCATTCGCTAGAATTATTATCATTTGATAGCATTAATATCATTTGACAACTATGGTGTCACTTGGGAACATGTTTTAATTTGACACCATCACTTGGCACTTCCTTAATCCCTTTTATACTATTGAAATTTATCATTATGAGAATATTGGTAGACATTTATTTACATATAATGAAGAATAAGTTCATATTGAATTTTAATAAAGTGGAAAATTATATTTATATGTATGAAATCTATGTTAAATAGTAGATGAGTTGACCTAGAAGATGACCTTACACCTAGATAATTTAGGATAATACATGTTGTTCACCACCTCCTAAAATATTCAGATTTGAATTTATAAAATTGAAATATTAATGAATTAACAAAGAATATCCACTAAAATTTAACCTAACTAGGAACATCATGTATAATATTACTTGAACTATGAAAAGGTAAATTGATTTTATTGTTCTTTTATTTCTTTAATTTGAATAAGGATTTAGCAAAAGTGGTTGAAAAGTTAGAATCAATTTGAAACAAATCACTACCAATAAGGGGTTATTTTAGCCTTATATTGTTAGTTTGATTTTGAGAATTAGGAGAAGAGGGAGAGGAAAGAGAAGAATATGCACCTAATCTATCTTTATCAACACTTTAATTATCATTCTCATAGTAATAAACATATCCATCATTAAAAAAATCATCATCATCATTATATATGAAATAAATATCATGTGATAATGTGTAATATTGAAAATTTTTCCATTTATTTGTATAATTATGTGAAAATTCTAGAAACTGATCAAATGGGTGAGGCGTACAAGGCTTCTTGGATATCATTTTAAACTTGCCAAATAAGATATTTCAAATAATGAATAACAAGCACACAATAAGTATAATGTAATGTTACATTGATATATGTACAATTATGGGAAATATAAATCCCAATGTATCAAAAAAAAAAAAGAGTTTTATTTGAAACTTTAAAGGGTAGTATTTGGATGTATAGGGAACTAGTATGTGGATCTAGAGTTTTTGAGGGTTTTTTGGAAAAATTTAAAAATTATTAAATGATGAAACTTGTTAATGGAAAATATTTTCATGTCAACGAATCAACCCTTTCTCCTATCATGAAGGTCAAATTAGAATTGTACCAGTCTAATCATGGGGGTTTTACAAATTTGTTTTGGATCCTAAATACACAAAAGAGTTTTATAATAATTTTGGGAAAATAAATAATTTATCAAAGTAACTTATTCCATTATCACAATTGAGAATTTGCATTAAATTAAGAATCAACTGAAATAAGAATTTATAATATATTCTAACTGACAGAGATAATCTATTAATTAGACAAACTTTTGAAAAATAGAAATATGATTCTAGAATATGTATATGACAATACACATAATTTTATTTTCATGGTTCATTTACAATTAAGTATTACTTAACAAAAAAAGATAAGAAAGGCAAAAAACAACTAAGAAAGAAACAAGAAAGGAAAAAACTAAACATAAAAGACTAACACAAAACAAAAGATAACACGAGACAAAATAAAACTACACTAGAATCTAGAAACTAAGAAATAAAATGATATAAAACAAAGTATTAAAGCATATAAAAAATAAATATAATATAAATAATATTAAATTAAAGAATAAATTAAATGAAGAAAAGAATAAAACTACTAAGAAAACTAAAATAAAATACATGTAATAAACTATAAAAGACTTAATCTAAAACTAAATTAATAGATAATGATAACTACTATTATTAAACTCTTTGAAAATAGAAAACTAAATCATAAAGATAATCATAACCAAAGACATTTAAGAAAACATAAATTTATCTATTAAAGTTAAATATTTACAAAAGAGTTTTGAATCTCAACATGAGAATCATCTTATCATAAAATAGATCTGAAATGAGAATTCCAATATTTCCAATACAAAACTTCAAAAAGATAACTCAACAATTGAATAGATCAATGAAATGTTGTAAATAATGTGAAGGGATCATTTTCAAGTTGAATACTTTGAATTCTACACATATGACTATAAATAACAATCATCAAAAGATATTAGGCTTAGCAAACTTTAGGTAATCAGTAATAGATGGCAAATATAACTAGATATACCTAAGTTTTAGAAGTTATTATTCAATCATCAGATAAAGTACCATTGGGTTTGTCTAAAAAATTTGTACTATCTCAAAGAAATTGCATAGAAAGAACAGATGAATGAATTAATTTAGAAAAATACTTTAGTCCTCATTACCTATTGAACTTTTATCTTCAAATGAAAGTTTCATCTCCTTTTATGTTTCAAATATAGTTTCGAAATAAGTTATAACTGAATTTAGTTAGTTATTAGTTAAGGTTAACAAGTTGACTTATAAAGCTAATTTAGTTAATAAATAATATAAGGAGAGATTAATTAAGACTCTAAAGTCTTAATTAAATCAAACTATGAAAAGAAAGAACCTAGGTACTAATCTTAACGGATGGGGACCCATCTTATTAACAATAAAGTAGGACACATAAATAATCATAAAAATAAATAATAAATTGATGATTCATACTCTTATTTAAACCATAATACAATTTATACTTTAAATTTAAGCATATATTAATTATATCTCAAAATATCTATTTTATCCATGTCTACCAAAAATAAATACCAAGATAAGTTTTAAGACTATATCAAGCTTTAAAGAAAACAAAGTTATTCCCAATAATCATTCAAATATGATAAAACCTTTATAATAGGTTTGTCTTACTGATAAAGACAAACATTATATTCCATTTCAGATGCAATAAAAGACAACAATCTTGTGTTTGCCTTGGATGTATCATCATAAATTTCTAATTTCACCTTTTTAAGCCTCTTGACCTCATTTGGTGTTTCATATTATATAATTTTTCTAGTAGTGTTCTTCTCAGCAACATGATTAGATATATCAACATATTTACTCTTACTAACAACTCCTTGACCCCTCAAAATCAGCCTTTCAGACCTCAAGAATTTTTCACTATGAGCTCCTAAAAGGTTCAATCTCTTACACTTCCTATCAAGTTTAGTATTTGAAGGAGCATGGGTATCTAAGAGAGTGGTAATGTTTCTAAGGTTTTTAGCATGACCTTCCTCTTTATTTAATTTATTTTATAACTAACTATCAGGTAGTTGATGAGTAGGGAATCACTATTCAACTGGTTCTCCTCTAAAAATAGGTGGTTGTAATTACAAATATGGATCATATTCAGGATGATGTTCAAGAAAATGTGAAGAACTATCTCAAGATTGAGCATAGGTTCCAACTTTTTACCCACAAGATCCTCTATGATCTCTATGGTTTTTAAAACCATGAAAACCTCTTTGAGTAGGAAGCAAATTCAAGATATTCTAGAAATTAGGATTAGATGCATCATAATGAATAGACATTATTGTACCCTGAGGGAATATATGCCTAAAAAATCTTGTATGAAAACCAACCCCACTAGAGTTTTGACTATGGTTTCACTGACTTCCTCAGTTTGAACTTTGACCCCATCCTCCATCATTACTATTCTCTACTAGTTCTTATGACCCAGACATTTTGAAATAAAAATAATTTGAAACCAAAAATTGAAATTATGAGCTTATAACCAAAATCTATTCATATTCTAAGAACATTTCTTAGTACTGCATTATATCTAAAAATCCAAAATGATTTCCTTATTCAAAATAAAACCAATTTCATTCTTAAAAATTTTCTCCATATATTAAATTGAATTATTCCAAAGAAATATTAAACAAAATTTATAATAATAAGGAAATAATAAATCATATTTTAATTTACTACCTTATTTTCAAACTCTGTTATGACAAGAAACAAAAATTCTTAACTCAGAATTAGAAACTAAAATATGCCATAATCCATAATAAAAGTATAATGAAAGAGAAACTAAAAGTAACTTTCAACTTGTTTCATATTAGCATTTGTTTGGAATAATTCCAAATGATTTTGTGTCCAACATCCCAACACTAAAACCCAATAACCCATGAGAACAAAATCAATACTGAGATATCTAAAATTTGAAAACCCTCGATAAATAATTTTTACATGCCAATTATCCTTAAATATTTCATTAATGAAACATATTTCACTATCAATTTGCAATTAAAGATAAAATATATGATAAATTCAATAAAATTGAGAATGAACACTTGTGCATGCATGAAACAAACTTATTATCCACTCTATTTAATACCAATATTACATAGTCCATGCCATCTAAAAATTGAGAAGAGATGATAATGTAAAAATGCAGAGAAAACCCTATATTTAGAATGACAATAAACTATTATACCTAAAACAAGTCTAAATTAGCACAAAAACCTCCAAATTTGTGGAAAATATTCAATAGAAAACCTACATATCTATTTCCAGCCTCAAATATTAAAATGTCACAAAACCAATATCCAAATTACTGCATATATAATGTATCACCTAGCTAAGATAATGAATAGGCTTCAACAAAATTTCACCAAACAAATAAAGAGTTCAAAACTAAAAAACAACAACCTTTCTACAATCTATGATAAACATTATATGTTTATTATACCCTACCCTATTTACTTGTATATGAAGAGCTTGAAAAGAAAATATTAAATCTCTTAAAACATAAACTTTATTCTTAAGAAATGTCAACTGCATGTATAGTTACCATATTTCCACTGAATACAAAAACCATTTCGAATGCAACAACATCCTAGGCCTCAAAATGAAATGAAAACTAAACCACCATACCTAAAATCAAATTTGAAACCCTGCTTGAATCTATTTGCTCACCCTTCCTTTTGCAATTTCCATCAAACCAAATTTTTTCTTTCACCAAAGCTTTTCAAAATTATAATTGACTAAAAAAAAATCAGCTTTTATTTGCCAACCTTTCATCATAACGACTTTGGGATATGTACTCATTTCTCATTGGTTATTATTAAATTATACCAAAGTTAGCAGTTTGTTAAAATATTTTAACTAATATCTAAACTTAGCATTTATTATTATTTCCTACCAAATTCCATACTAGATAACATGCTTCAAGGAGTTAAGCAAGTCATTAATGTACCTTGCTAGAAAGATTTTCATGATTAGAAGTATCTATAGATATTAAAAAAAATAATGCCACCTTCCATAAACCCCGATGCCAATAATGCTAAGTCACCCTTGTAAATTATCAACATCATACTTTATTCCAAACATACATGCCAACTTAACTCGTGAGGCTAGATTTAACTATGTACATTATTTATACTATTGTTTTGCATTGTGAAAACTAAACCATCGACCATGGTCCTTTGTTTATTCATGATCATAAACTTAGGACCTTAAAATTTATTAATCCATATGTGTTTAAAACCAAATCATGACAAGGTCCATGCAATGTTAATAGAAGGCTAGGCTTAGTAAATGAATTAGCATTCCTTTAGCAAACTCATAATAATTAATGCATTCAAGGATGAATACATTGCCATTTTTATCAAAAAGGTATATACAACTGATGAGAATGTTCCTTAATGATTTTTTTTAAAATTTTTGTAAAAGTTAATATCATGCATTTGATACTGAATGAGATGGAATCATTTGATCAAGAAAATGCATCAAAGTGATAAATCCTTGAAATAACATGATCAATCACTATTGTTCTGGAATAATATCCATTTAAACTTTGAGATGAATAAGCCATATCTGACCCATAAATAAAAACTAAATCTTATGACAATAACTAATTATAGAATTATATGAAAAGATGTAACAACTATATCAGAACTGCAACGTAATACTTCCGAACATATCACTAAAATAAATCAAATGCATATGAACAATAACAGTAAAAAAAATGTAATTGATCATGAGTATAATAATATATGCATATTTTATTCATTCATCCACTTTGATTTTTGAAAAAACTAAAATTAATAATAGAATCATTAATCAATCATAAGATTTCATAATCAAAATGCATCTAATAATATTGATAATAAATAAGGGTCCCCAACATAGTTTTAGGATTTATGACTAGGTCATCACTAAGGTAGAAAGTATGATTTTGAAATTTTATAAGGGTATAGAAAATAAACACAACATTAGCGAGCTTGGTAGTCAGCTTTATGAAATAAATTTTATTAGCAACAAATTTGTTTATATATTAAATATAGATTTACTTTAAGAGTGTGATCCAAGAAAATTTTTTCTCGAGTAGCTAAGTGCAAACCCATAAAAAGATGAATTCAAATAGGGATAGAATGTTCAGCTAGCATGGCACGAAGAAAGGGAAATAATTAACAAAGAATTTTGGGATGGATGTGTAAGAAATTTATAAATACCTTAAGAAAAAATTTTGATTATGAAGTAACCCTTTCATAACCAAGTATAAAATAGTCATAATATCATTTACTATGATTTTAAGTTTACAAGAATATTCTCAAAACGAAAGATACTTACATTACTTCTATAGTTTCATGTATCTTTCCTTCCAATGTCATCCTTTTCATTTCAAACCTTTCACTAGTCTAATCAAAATAATGCAAGATAAACAAACCAAAAAAAAAAAAAACCAATAAAAACAATGAAAAAAGAGGAACAAAACCAAAAACAAAGAGGAAAAAAAAGGAAAAAAAACAAAAAACACTAACCATAAAACAACTTGAGATGGTAACCATTAACAAAATAACGTACCCAATTACCTTCAAGGTATTTTAGATGAAAAGCATTATTACCAAATATTGTAGTGATTTTATAAGGTCCAAACTATAATGATCAAATTTATGGTGTTTTCATCGGTCTTCACAAGATCTATCCCAATATAATACTAAATCTCCAACCTTAAACTTCTTATTAGACACCCTTTTATCAAAAAAATTATTTAGTTTTTGTTTAGCATTTTCCAATTTTTGAAGTGCAGTTACTTTGGATTCATCAAGTGCTATCAAGTCATGTAATCTTTTCTCAATTAAATTTACATCTTCTTCTACATATTGCATGGTAGTTCTTGCCGAAGAAATCTGGGGTTCTATAGGTAATGTAGCTTCAAATCTATTTGCTAACATAAAAGGAGAATAACTAGTTTTTTCCTTAATGATAGTTCTATCAACCAATAAAGCTTCAAAGATTTTAAGATATCAATTTATTTTGTTATCACAAACTAACTTTTTCATTATAGAACTCAAATTTTTATTAGTGGACACAACTTGTCCATTCCCTTGTGGATAATATTTTGATCAGTGATTAAAAATAATAGAATATTTTCTTATAAATTCTAAAAATTCACTTAAAATAAATTACGGTATCAAAAGTAATTTCATATGGGACTCCAAATCTAGAAAAGAATTGATTTTCTTAAAATGAAATCACTTCAACTATGACTGAATTTTTAAGAGCTTTAGCTTCAGGCCATTTAGTGAAGTAATCTGTAGTTATCAAAATATATCTATGACCTACAGATGACAGTGGATGAATATCTAAAACAACATTGATGTCCCACATAGTAAAAGGTTTATTAAGAATAATTGGATTTAAAGGCATTGCTGGTAATCTATCCCTACTAACAAAGAGTTGACAAGGAAAATAGAAATGTACTAATTTATAAGCATCCTAAAATAAGTTTGGCCACTAGTAACCAGCTCTTAAAATTTTATAAGCTATTATCTTTGTAGCATAATGTCCATCACAACTTCCTTTATGACAACCTCTAAGCACCTTTTGTGTTTGATGAGTAAGACAACTTAATAAAACACAATCACAATTATCATAATATAAAAAAAATCTAGAGCAAAACAAGTTTATTTCTTTTAACCGTAATGAGCATCTTTATTTATTATTACAGTTTTTTGGGCGAGATTGATTTTGAAAATAGTGGACTAAATATTGATACTAGTTATCCTCATCCAATAGACAATCCAAATCATTCATTTCATCCCTATAATTAATTTTTTTTAGAAAATTCAAAAACTTTCATTGTTTTGAAATGAAGTTTAGCATTTAATTTTTCATCAACAGGTAAGACTAAGACATTGATATCTGAAGTTGTATTTTCTACTAAGTTTTTTAAAAATTCATTTCCTTTGATTTTTTTTGATGTTTTAAATTCAAGATCAAATTCTTGAATGTGAAGATTCCACTTAGCAAGCTTCCCTTGAATAATTGGTTGTTTTAAAATTTATGATAAAATAGGTACATTAGATCATGCAATAATTTTATTTTCCATTAGTAAACATCTAAATTTGATTAATGAAGAAACAAGAGAAAATATAATTTTTTCAACTAGATGATACCTTGTTTCAGTATCTTTCAAAGATTGGCTCATGTAACCAATAGGGATTTTTTCATTATTTTCAAACTCTTGAGTAATTACAACTCATATAGCCTTTTCTATGGCATTAACATAAAGGACAAATGCTTTATTTAAATCTAGTTTAGCAAGAACAAGTGCACTAGCAATAACATTTTTTAGTGAATTAAAACTAAATCAATATTTTCATCCCAAATTTAAATCTTATCTTTATTTAATAATAATTATAAACGATTAGTCTTTTCAGCAAAATCAGAAATGAATTTTCTAAAAAAAATGATTTTACCAAAGAAAGACCTTAAACTTGACTAATCTTTTGGAGGAGTTAGTTCCTTTATTGCTTTAATTCATTCTAGATAAATTGAAATACCATCCTTAGAGATCATATGACCCAACAGTTTACACACCAAAAACATAGTTATTTGAATTTAGAGAAATTCCAAACTTCCTACATCTTGTAAAATTTTCATGAAGATGATCTAAATGTTTTTTGCTCTTTTTGGAATGAATAGTTAGGTCATCTAAATAAAATTGAATGATTACACCTATTAAATCATCAAAATCTACGTACATGTCCCTTTGAAAAGTGTCTCTAGAATTCATTAATCCAAAAGGCATTCAATTATAAACAAAAGTTCCTCTGTGTGTGGTAAAATTAGTTTTATGTCTATCCTCAAGATTTACAATAATTTGATTATATCCTAAAAATCTATCTAATAAATACTTCATTTTAGATCATGCATCCTAATGTAATATATGATTTATACTTGGCAAAATAGAATTATCTTTAATAATTACTTTAATTAAGTCTCTAAAATCAATACAAAACTTAATATCTCCATTTTTCTTCCTTAGTGGTACTAAATTAGCCACCCACTCAGAATATGTTATAGCAGAAATGACACTATAATCAATCATTTTGTATATATCTTTGTTAATGGTGTCCTCTAACAAAGGGCTAATCCTTCATATTTTTTGGCTTATAAGTTTAATACTTGGTTTAATCAGAATATCATGTTTAATAATATATGTATTATAACATATAAGATCTTTATAAGACCAAGAAAATATATCAATAAATTCTTTGAAAAGTTTAATGAATTTAATCTTTTCATTTCTAGTTACTTGTATCCCTAGATAAAAATATTTAAGATCATCTTCGGTTCCTAAATTTATGTGTAAGGTTTCACCTATGATTTTTATTGATGGTTTTTCAGTTCTAGAAACCTTGGCCTGATCATTAGGAGAAAATATAGATTCTAAACTTATTAAACTAGCATGCAATTTGTTATTACCTAACTATAAATAATCACCACAAATAAGTACATAATCATCTTGGTCAAAATAGTTTCCTTTGAGAAATAAATCTATATGTTCATCACAACTGAAAACTAGCCAACTTGTTTTAAAATCAAGAACTTTTGGATGAAATAAATCAATCATAGGGAAATAAACTTCAATATGTTTAATATTTAATTTTATGGCTTTCTCTAATCCCAAACATAATGCTTCAAATTTTGCTATATTATTAGTATTTTCAAAGGACAATTTATAAGCAAAACAATATATCTTACCAATGGAAGATATAAGACAACTACCAACATCACTACTTTGTTGAGAACAAGCTCTATCAATGTAAAGAGACAATAAAAGGTTTATTTTTAATATTTATTTATGTTGGTTTTATGGTTCATCAACATTCAATAATTCATAAGTCCTGATACCTATTTCTATATATGAGATATTAGAAGAAGAAGGAGATTCAATCATAGTACCAAAAAAATCTTTTCTTTTAATAAATGTAATCTCTTTATCAACTGGAACCCAAGTTACATATTTACCAATAAATGTTTCAGTTTCCTTTGACCAATCCCTTCCTAATAACATAGCATAATTACTGGGAATATCTAAAATTTGAATATTAGTCATGCAACTAATATGTTCATCCTACACGATCTTAATAACTGTATCACAAAATTTACCACAACTCTTAGTTTATCTTGCATCAAAACAAGTAAGCTTTTTGCCATCTGCTTCATAAGAAATACCTAATTGATTAGTAATACAATTAGACATAATATTTTTTGAAGCACCGGAATCCAAAATATAATTATGTATTATTTTATTACTAATTTGACCCATGATATAAAAAAAGGGATATAATTAGTAGGGGGATCATACTATTGAGCATATATATGTTCAATGTTACTTTCTTCTTGTAATTCCACATTTAATCTAGGATTTTTAACTACTTTATTAATTTTATCTAATTGTTTGAAGAGACTAGAAACTTACAATAATCAAAATCTAGCTTTAATGGTTGACAAATCATCAATTATATTGTAGATTTTAGCATCCATTTGCCTAAAATTATTAGACTTATTATGTTAATATTTTGAATTATTATATCTAGTAGCAAAAAAAGTATCTGGATCATTTTTATCATTTTTTATGAGTTGTTTTATCTTTATCATCAGAACGAGCTCTATCATTTGCTGATTTATTATTATTATAAACTTCATAATCCTTAATCCTAGTATTAATAACATAAATATTTTCTTTTTCTAGAGGCTCAGCAATTGTATTTACAATATATGTTGAATCTTCAGTTATCTTTTCCATTCCACATAGAAAATATTTCTTAAATATAATAATAGCTTGACATGTTTCAAGATTATGATCAAGCTCAAAAACCTCATAATAATAAGAGACACTATCTTCTTTCACATCTTTATGAGAATATGAAGGTTTACCATTAAGCTATCCTTTAACAACAACCAACTCATTTCTCAAACTTTGGATTGCCTTTAATATCTCAGTATTATTTGAATTCAATCCCATATTAGATCTATCTTTAAAACCTACATGTTTCAAATTCTTTTCATAATCAATATAACAACTAATGGTTTCATCATATTCAATTATATCTTTATCTTCTAATGCCATTTTATATTTTATTGGTAATGCATTACAAAAATAAGTCCTAGACAATTTCCAAGAAGGCCTAATATCTCTTGGGATTTTCTGATGTACTTTAGTGAACTTAGAAACAAAATGATACATAGGTTCACTTGGATCTAATGAAATATTTAAAATATCATTAACTAAATCAAAAACTTCTTTATATTTCCCAAAGGATAATTCTAACCATTCTTCCACATCATTCCATTTATCAATCACTTTTGTTGGTAGAGTAATAAATGCTTGATAAAAATTTCCTTCTAATATTTGTGTAAAAAACCTTAAACAAGTCTTCTCATTAATTATTCCAAGAGTAGCACAAACCAATCTAAAAGCTTCTAAATGATTCTCCCAAGATTCTCCAGTTGCACCAAAAAAAATTGGTATGTTTAGTCCCTTAAAATAAGGTAGCTTACTTGGATGATTTTGAACATTGATTGGTTTTGTAGAAATCTAAGGAGCTAAAACTATTTGACATTCTTTCTAGAGTTCTTCTTCATCTTCACATTCTGTGAGTTCTTCAATTTCCCTATTATATTGTAACCCATGAAGGAGATCTTCTAATATCCTTTCTAGTATTCATTGTTCTTCATCTAGTTGATTTTCCAATTGATTCCTAGCTGGTGGGCTTTTGATAATTTAATCCACCATCAAAATTTTTAACAGATTCTATCTTTGAACTCTATTTGACTTGTGCCTAATTTTTCTAACCTAAATAGTGATTAGACAAAGGAATTTTAACAAGCTCAACAAATTCATCAAAAGGAAAAGAATAAAAAAGATAGTGAATTTTAGGATGATGATTAGTGTCTAATATTGTTGTTCTATCTTCTTAAATATTTTTATTAAAGTTAATTATATCACATTGATTTTCATGTGTTAATTTTGAACACCACTCAATTTTAAATTCAGCAATTTATAATTCATCATTAATTACTTCAATAATTTAAGGGAGATCTTCAGGATGATTATACCATGAAAAATGTGTTAGATTAAAATAAATATAAGTTTGATCCTCTTAAACATTAAGAATAGTTTGAATAATTGGAAGTTGTTGACCTATAATAACCATTAGCAGGAAAATAGATTCTACAAAATATTTTCCTAGTGGAGTCACCAAATTTGTTGATTGAAAAGATTGTCACATCAATGAATCAACCCTTTCACCTATCATGAAGGTCAAAGTGGAATCATACCAATTTAATTGTGGAGGTTTTAAAGGTTCATTCTAGATCCTAAAGATGTAAAGGGGTTTTATAATAATTCTGGGAAAATAATCAATAAGTTATCAAAGTAACTTATGTTATTATCACAATTGAGAATCTACATTTAATTAAGAATAAATTGAAATAAGAATTTATAATCTATTTTATCTGACATAGATAATCTATTAATTAGACAAACTCTTGAAGAATAGAAATCTAATTCTAAAATACATGTATGAAAATCCACTTAATTATATTTTTCATGGTTCATTATCTAATTGAGCATTAATTAATAGAAAAAGATAAGAAAGAGACAAGACAGGAAAAAATTGAACATAAAAGACTAACAAAAATTAAAAGATAACAAGAGAAAAGAAAACTACACTAGAATCTAGAAACTAAGAAATAAAATGCTATAAAATAAAGTACTAAAGGATATCAAAAATAAAGATAATCTCAATAATATTAAATTAAAGCAAAAGTTAAATGAAGAAAAGAACAAAAATCCTAAGAAAACTAAAATAAAATACACATAATAAACTATAAAAGACTTCATCTAAAACTAAATTGATAGATAATGCTAACTACTATTAATAAACTCTTTGAAAATATAAAACTAAACCATAAAGATAATAATAACCATAGACATTTAATAAAACATGAATTTATCTATTAAAGTAAGTTTAATATTTACAAAAGAGTTATGAATCTCAACATGAGAATCCTCTTATCATAAAATAGATCTAAAATGAGAATTCTAACATTTCCAATACAAAACTTGAAAAGGGAAACTCAATAATTAGCTAGATCAATGAAATGTCACAAACAATGTAAAGTGATCATCATTTTCAGGTTGAATGATTTGAATTCTACACATAATACTGTAAATAATAGTCATCAAAATATATTAGACTTAGTAAAATTGAGATAATCAATTAAAATATGGAAAATATAATTGGATATACCTGTGTTGTATAAGCTATTACTCAATCGTTAGATAAATTACCATTGGGTTTGTCTACAAACATTGTACTATCTTAGAGAAATTACATAGAAAGAGAAGATGAATGAATGCCTTTAGTATAATACTTTAGTCCTCATTACCTATTGAACTTATGTCTTCAAATGAAAGTTTCATCTCCTTTTATCCTTCAAATTTAGTTTTGAAATAAGTTATAACTGACTTTAGGTAGTTATCAGTTAAGGTTAACAAATTGACATATAAAGTCAATTTAGTTAATAAATAATATAAAGAGAGATTAATTAAGACTCTAATTTCTTAATTAAATCAAATTATTAATTGAAAGAACCTGAGTACTAATCTTAATGGGTGGGGACACATCTTATTAACAATAAAGTAGGACACAAATAACCATAAAAATAAATAATAAATTGATGAATCATACTCTCATTTAAACCATAATGTAATTTATACTTTAAAATTAAACATATATTAATTATATCTCAAAATATGCATTTTATCCATGTCTACCAAAAATAAATACCAATATAAGTTCGAAGATTGTATCAATCTTTAAAGAAAACAAAGTTATTCCCAATTATCATCTGAATCTGATAAAACCTCTATAACAGGTTTGTCTTGCTGATCAAGACAAACATTATATTCCATTTCAGATGTAGGAAAAGGAAAAAATATAGTGTCTATCTCGTATCATCATCAATTTCCAACTTCACCCTTTTAAGCCTCCTGAGCTCATTTGGTGTTTTATATTCTATCATTTTTCCAACAATATTCTTCTCAGCAACATGATCAGACATATTAGTAGATTTTATCTTACTACCAACTCCTTGACCCCTCAATATAATCCTTTCAGACCTCAATATTGGTTCACTATGATATCCTAAAAGGTTCAATCTCTTACACTTCTTGCCAAGTTTAGTATTTGAAGGTTCATGGGTATTTAAGAGAGTGGCAATGTTTCTAAGGTTCTTAGCATGAGCTTCCTCTCTATTTAATTGATTTTTTGGTTGACTATCAAGTAATTGATGAGTAGGGAGTGGATGGTCAATTAGCTCTCCTCTAAAAATTGGTGGCTATTAATACAAATAATGTGAATAAATATCTTGATATTGAGCATGGGTTCCAACTCTTTGCCCTCGAAAACCCCTATGACCTATATGGTTTCTAAAACCACCAAAACCTCTCTAAGTATGAAGGAGATTCAAGATATTACAAAAATATAGATTAAAAGCATAAAAATGAATAGACATTCTTGTAGCCTGAGGGAATCTAGGCCCAAAACATCTTACACAGAAACCAACCCCACTAGAGTTTGACTGACTTCCTCGATTTGACCTTTGACCCCCTCCTCCATCATTATTATTCTCTACTAGTTGTTCCCACCTAGACATTTTGAAATAAATAATAATTTGAAAAAAAACAAATTGAAATTCTAAGCTTAAAACCAAAAACTATTCATATTCCAAGAACATTTCTTGTCACTACATTGTATCTAAAAACCCAAACTGATTTCCATATTTAGAATAAAACCAATTTCATTCTTAAATTGTTTCCATATTTGAAATTAAATTATTCCAAATAAATATTCAACAAAATTTATATATCTGAGGAAAAAATTAATCATATCTTAATTTACTACCTTTTTTTCAAACTCTGTTCAAACTTTGTTATGACTAGTAACAAAAATTCCTGACTCAGAATCAAAATCCAAAATATGTTAGAATCCTCAAGCAAACTATAATGAAAGAGAAACTGAAAGTGACTTTCAAATTTTTTCATATTAGCATTTATCTACAATAATTTCAAATTATTTTGTATCCAACATCTCAACACTAAAACCCAATAACCCGTGAGAACAAAACCAATACTGAGATATCCAAAATCTAAAAACCCTTGACAAATAATTGTTACATGCTAGTTATCCTTATCTTCATTCTACAACATATTTCACTATCAATTTTCAATTAAAGATTCAAAATATGATAAATGCAAGAAAACTAAGAATGAACCTTTATACATGCATGAAACAACTTATTATCCACTCTATTTAATACCAATATTATAGAGTCCATGTCATATAAAAACTGAAAAGAGATGATAATGTAAAAATATAGAGAAACCCCTATATTTAGAATTATGATAAACTATTCTACCTAGAACAAGTCTAAATTAGCATAAGAACCTCCAAATTTCTACATAATATTGAATAGAAAACCTGCATATCTATTTCCAACCTCAAATATTCAAATGTCAAAAAAAAAATATCAAAATTATTGCATATATAAGGTATCACCCAACCAAGAGAATGAGCAGCCTTCAACAAAATTTTACCAAAAAAATGAAGAGTTCAAAACCAAAAAACAACAACCTTTCTTCAATCTGTGATAAGCATTATATGTTTTGAATACCCTACCCCATTTACCAGTATATGCAGAGCTTGAAGAGAAAATATTAAATATATTAGACCATAAACTCCATTTATAAGAATTTTTGACTGCATGTACATTTACAATATTTCCACTAAATACATAAAACAATTTGAATGTAACAACTTCTCTGTCCTCAAAACAAAATGAAATTAAAACCACCATACCTGAAATCAAATTCAAAACCCTGCTTGAATCTATTTACTCACCCTTCCTTCTGCAATTTCCATCGAAACAAAATTTTGCTTCCACCAATGCTTTCTAAAACGTCAAGTGACAAAAAAAACCAACTTTTATTTCCCAATCATTCCTCATAACTACTTTGGGATACATACTCATTTCTCATTGGTTCTTATTAAATTCTACCAAAGTTAGTAGTTTGCTGAAATATTTTAACTAATTACTAAAATTAGCACTTACTATTATTTCCTACCAAATTCGATACTAAACAACGTGCTTCAAGGAGATAACAAGTCATTAATACACCTTGACACCAAGATTTTGATGATCTGAAGCATCAAAATATATTAAAATAAACAATGCCACCTTATACAAACCTCAATGCTAATAATTCCAAGTCACCCTTGTAAACTATCGACTTCATACATTATTCCAAACATACATGCCAACTTAACTCGTGAGGCCAAATTTAAGTGTGTATATTGTTTATACTAATATTTTGCATTGTGAAAACTAAACCATCAACCATGGTCCTTTATTTATTCATGATCATAAACTTAGGACCTTAAAATTTATTAATCCATATGTGTTTAAAACCAAATCATGACAAGGTCCATGCAATGTTAATAGAAGTATAGGATTAGTGAATGAACCAACATTTCTTTAGAAAAAATCATAATAATTAATGCATGTGAGGATGAATACATTACCATTTTTATAGAAAAGGTATATACAACTGATGAGAATGTTCCTCAATAATATTTTTTTATGAAATATCAATATTAATATCATGCATCTGATATTGAATGAGATGGAATAATTCAATCAAGAAAATGCATCAAAGTGCTAAATCCTTTTAATAACATGATCAATCACTACTGTTCTAGAACAATATCCATTTAAACTATGAGATGAACAATCCATATCTAAACCATAAATAAAAATTGAATATTATGACAATAATTGATATAGAATTATATAAAAAGTTGTAACAACTATATCAGAACTACACCATAATACTTCCAAACATATCACTAAAATAAATCAAATGCATATGAAATGTAACCATCAAAAAAATTGTAACTGATCATGAATATAACAATATATGCATATTTTATTCATTCATCCACTTTGCTTTTTGAAACTACTAAAATAAAGAATATAATCATAAATCAATCATAAGATTTCATAATCAAAATGCATATAATAATATTTCTAATAAATAAGGGTCCCTGATATAGATTTAGGCTTTATGACTAGGTCATCACTAAGGCAAAAAGTATGATATTGAAATTTTGGAGCAGTATAGAAAATAGACACAACAAAACCCTAATAGAGGACTGAGTTGGATCATTTAGGATTAAACTAGGGTTTTAAGTAATATTCAAAGTAAGTTTGGTTCACCAAAAGTTTTAACCTTTTAGGAGTTTAAAATTGCATATCTTATGTTTTTTTAAGAGATGATTAGACTAAATCAGGGAAATAATATGTAATAAATATAGTCATTGATTTGTTACAAATTTGACTATATTTGATCTTTCTAAAAATAGTAATAAATAGTGCAAGTAATGACTTAGTTCAAAAACACCTGATACAAATTATCTTAGGTGTTATAAACATAGATGGAAGCTAATTCGAGTGTTGTAAACATGATGCTAATGTCAAAAAATATCTTAGATAGTAGTGCCATAATTGGACATTAGTGAAATTATTTAAAATGTGGAGGTAGTGTCCTAATATTAGCATTAATGTCCTAATTTTTTTTGAATGATTTATTGGTTTTAAAGACTAGCTCTTGTTCTAGCTTTGGTCCAAATTTTAGGTCTGTGAAATCAATACTTTTTCCTATATCTTTGTTTTCCTCAAAAAACCTTAGGTCTTGATTTTTGCAAGGGTTTGAATGAACACCATGAGATAGAGGTATTAGTGAGTTTGATATTATGGAAATGTCATCCACACCCATGTGTGGTCACACTACCTACATATGAATACTTTTAGTATGAATCAAGCCTAATGTAGTTCTCCTACCTAAGTGTTTGGTACAAGTGCAAGTGAATGCTAGAATGCTTGAGTGGAATGTATGGGAGGATGCCTTGGACACCACTTGAGATATGAATACCTATTATAGGGCTAGATTTTTTAACGTATAGGCTAAGTTAATATAATTTTTAAATAATTAAGAGCTTTCCCTAAATTTGAAGTGGTACTTTTGCATACTTCTCTGTGATAATGTCCACCTAGGGTGTAATATTTTGAGATAGTGTTTATATAATGTTCTCATAAAAATTAATTGGGAGGATGACTCAATAATAGGTCTAGGCTGACCCTAATCCTCCTAAGGATCTTTAAATCACCATTTTATAGGGTGTAGGGACCTAAATCACTAATAAATTATGCACTTATGAGTTTCATGTGGTGTTCTATAGGACTGGGTGTTATTTGTAGCTGCCATGTGATGTAAAGTGGACTAGAAGGGCCCCTAAGATGGGTGAAGTGATATAATAAGGGTAATGTTACCTAAAGTTGAAACTCAATACATGAATGGTCATTTTTAGGTGATTACACATTTTAAAACATATAAAAAAGACCCTAATTATAAAATGGGCTTCCAAAAACTGTATATCATAAAGACAATGTTACTAACCAAAGTTAATCTATATGAACCAACAAAATGTATATGACTAAATATAATTCCCCAATTGAATAAAATGATGTCAATCAAATACAATGTCTTTGACCATAAACTAATAACATAGAAACATAACAAAAAATAAATAACTCTATTTTTACTTGATGTAGGATTGGCTGAAGTATTGGATCTCCCTAAATCAGACACTCAAGTTTGGAAAGGTGAGTTATCACTCACATGGAGGGAATAAGTGAAAAAGACACTATTTTTACCATGAAGCATAATGGATATGGCATTCTCTTTAAACACACCAAGTACTATAGTTGATTGTCTTTATTTTTTCAATATTTACAACTTATTCTTGCTAGGCTCAAATCTATCTTCTTCATGTTATCTTGGTTTTTTATTTCCCTCTTGTGGGATTATACCACCATAGTTTCTTTCATTCATGGGGATATACCCACCATAGTTTTTCTCCTATATGGGGTTATATCCACCATAGTTTGTCATCCTCTACTTAAGGTTTAACCATATTTCTTCCCATATTCTTGTGGGAAAAAACCCACCTTTTTTGACCACCTCCACTGATATTCTTGTCTATACATCTTATTCTATGTTATGTGCTTGAACCCATAATTGACCAACCAAATCCTCTTAAACCCTTCTTGTACTTTATTACTCATTTTTTAACCTCTTATTTTATCATATTTTTTTCACTCCTATTTATTTATAGTCCTCTATCATGGCTACCATCTCCTCTTTGATCCCTAATATCATCACAAAATATTCAACATATATTTGGTCATCCAAATGATAACTCATAAAATCTAGTACCACCTTATGGATATTATTTACCTAATAATATCTCACTATCTAGATTGTTATGTCAAGAAACACCTCCATATTTTATGCAACATCCTCTTCTTATCCACAAGATATTTATATCATAAAAATTAATAACTATTATACACATTTGGTGTGTTCAAAAAAATCACTCTCTTCTCCCTAGAATGCCTCTTTGAATTCCTCCTCATCCTTCCATTCTACACCTAAAAAATCATTTTATTTAATATTTATTTTGGCTGATATCAAACATAGCTTCACTATAGCATCCTTAATATCTAAATTATAAGCTTACTTCTACACATGATTAAGCTTCTCATGGATTACTCTCTCATGATGGACTCTTAAAATCTCCATATCAAAAAATTTTACTACTAATTTATCCTCATTATCATCGTTGCCTTCACCTCATTTACATGGTTGATCTTCAACAATACTCTCATTATGTGTACTAGCTTGCATAAAAACCATCTCCATTGTTTCTTGAATAGAGACATGTGACTCTTCTTGGTTGCCCTTTTATTTTACCCATGTTTTTTATTACAAAAACTTGTATCATTCCTTGGTTATCCTTAAACCTTTCCCCCTATAAAATAGACATGAAAAATTGTTTTACATCATTATCCATTGAAAGTTTTTAATTTTCCCACTCATAGGAAATCACAAACTCTTGCCCATCAACACAAAAAGGTCTCCTTCTTTTGGTTCAACAAATATCACTTACATATACTCCTTCATGAAGATGTATTTTTATATGGGCTGATCAAAAATATCATTATATATATTTTTTTCAAATTAGCATTGGGATCCTAACAAGGAAGCCTCTTTTTCCTAGTGTCTTCCAAGACAACATTGACTTCTTCACACTTAATCATCTCTTTATTACTTATCAAATTAGACTTCAGCTGATCACATGACCAATGACCACTCTTATCCTATCCCTTGGAAATATTATTCTTCTCATCTCTCTTAAGTATCATCACATGAATCTTTGTCAACCATTTTGGCTACAATTTTAAGTGTACAAAGCAACCCCACAATTTGGAAACCATCTTTTTGTAAACACTTACCTTATGATTATCTTTTCAATACAAATATATGTTACCACATAATACATATCATTAAAAATTTACCCTCATGGGGTCTAAAACATTCTCATCCTAAAAATATATCTCTAGCTAAACTAGCCAATTTATTAACTTATTAATACTTTTTTTGCCATTAAAGAAATCAATATCACCATGATACTTACCTCTCTTTCACCATGACCTCTATCAATCTATTATTTTTGTTGGCATCTTTTAAACTACTTGTTTGGCCTTTCTACAAAGCATCCCACCTTTATTTTAGGGACATCAACCCCACCATTATCTCTTCCTCATCATATTAACTTAAATTTGAAATAACACCTCTTTGTGCAATCATCTCTATCAAATCCATTCTTACCTAAAATATTTTAAATGTCTCAATAAATTCATATACATAGTATTATATTATTTTATGTGGAATATCTTACCATAATCAACATAACTATATTTCACAACCAAAAATAAACTATAGACATTATTTATGAATTATATAACACCCTAGTCTTATACACTTGGGAAAATCTAAACTAGGTTATTCATCTCAGTTCTATAGTTTTATTACTTTTGCAAGTCTTAAATGTTCTCTATTATGCCCTTTGGCCTATCTCTTATTCTGACTAGTCTTATGTTGATGACCTAGGCCTTCTATATTGTCTAGAATGCTTAAAACCAACTTATCTTCCACCTCCACATATTTTGAGCCTAAACATGTTTTCCTTCTCCCTAGACACTTAAATCCATTATAATCACCTACATCGATGTAGGTATCATACTTTGATGCTAGTTTACAATAAATTAAAATTTATCTAATTTGAAAATGAAACATATCCTAATGGTCAGCCTACATTCTATTATACAAGATATTCTCCAAATGGATTGATATAAATAATAGATCAATCCTCATTCATTCCTCATTTAGAAACATATTACCTATTCACTAAGAAATTTACCAAAAGCATTCAAAAAAACACTAAGGTGAGAAAAAAATTCCCTATTTTCTCCTATTTCGTTATCATTCATAGGAAAAACACATCTACAAGTCTTAAGTACTAAAGGAGTAGCCCAAGAGCTATATTTATCATGTTACAAGATAAGTTACTATTGTATTTACTTATCATATATTGTTTTATTCACACACAAGCCAACACATAAATAAAAAATACATAAGTTTAAGGGCATCTTTAGATTATTGAGTATGTAGGTAGTGCTCACTGATAGAGAGGTGTTTAGGGAATCTTGATATCATGTGTCAACTAACCTATTTTTAATAATAGCCACTATGAGGAAGATTAATTAGTATTTTTATATTTGATATGGAGAAATATTACATGACCCAAATTTGAATGCCCTAGAGTGAAGGTAATGAAAAACACAAAATCATCTAGGTGGTTTCATCTTAATGCAATAGGTATTCCACATAAGACACATGCATCAAACCTAAAAAATAGTATTGATGCAACTTCCCAGGATGATCCAAGTATTTGTGGCTATATAGGGCACAAAATAAAGAAATTGGTGACTATTCTAGAATATTCTTCTAGTCAACTTCTTAACTGTTCAAGATCTAGATTTATATTAGAATCAAAACTAGCTAAGTATATTATCATTGTAATATTCAACATAGTTTTCCTTTCCATTTTTGGCATATCTTAGTATAATAAATTCAATATATGTTCTATCTAAGTTTTATAATTAATTAGCATTGTATATATATTTTTGTCACCCTTATAAATGTTTATTGTTGAAGAAAAAAGAAATCACAAAATCAGAATATTACAAGAGTTAAAATAGAGTGGAGAAAATTGTTCATTCATATTAAGATAATTAGACTCAAGTATAGAATAAATATAGGATATAAATTAACTTCTCCTCAAACGGTAGTTAAATCACCCCTAAAATACAAATATAACTCCTCCACAAAAGGTGGTCACAAGTGCCTAGAATAGAAGAGTAACTCCCATACTCAGAATAGTCAGTCAAGGGAGTTACATCCTAGTATTTCAATGAAACCTATGACATATATAACACACTATATCCAACTAATGAAATAGATCTCTCAAATGTAGGAAAAATCCATATGAACACATATAATATTCATAAATAAATATATTTGATAAAATAAATACGTACACTAACAAAGTTTTCCTTTTTTACACCTCCAAACCTACAAAAGGATTCAAGAATCAACATAAGGAAACTTTAGAGATTTGATACCATGACATAAATGTTACCTAAAATCAAATTAAATATTGAGTTAACAATAAAAATAAGAAACAATGTTACCTTTATTTGAGCAAAAACCATAAATTTGAGGTAAATGTCAGAAGTGGGGATATCGTCATACAGGGAAAAACCCTACACTAGTATTAAAATATTACAACAAAAATATCCAATTACAATAGAATTAATAAGCTAGTATAAGAATGAATTTAGGACAAGAGACATACGAGAATTCCAAAGCAAGACTAGATCAACAAGTGTGTTGTGAGAGTGAAGTCACAAGTCAAGAATAAGGGGATATGAGACCTCTTTATAAGGATATAAGAGAGAAAATGAGTTACAATTACAAGATCTAATATGTGTGTCTTGTGTCCCTAATCCTCTTAAAATTGGGGAGGATTTGTGTGTAATGTGGGGGGAGAGGAGTTACATGCAAGTAAATCCAAATCCTAAAATTAGATTAGAGATATGAATGGCACCTCAAAAAACTAGACTAAAGTGAATTTATAAATTAAAAAAATGCACACACACACAAACAAGACTTAGGAAAAACCCAGAAGATTATATGAAGGACCCAAATTAAGGTTAATTATCCAAAATCATATCACAATTATTAATAATTTTAATTGAAAAAAATTTCATTATTCTATGATAAATCATATAAATCTAACTAAACCAATGTGTTAATCTCACAAAAATGATTCTAGGAAAAAAATATGGGTTTCAAATTGTTTTTAATAGAAAAGATATTACAATTTTTTGATTGAACTATCTAATAAAAAGGGAAAATATAATATATGATAGTCAAATGGACATCAAATGTAAAGTTGTAATTAAAAGTGAACACACTTATATACATTATCATGCACCAATCACCTCCCCTCCCTATCAAATGCATAATAAATACTAGTACAGATGTTTAAATTACATATAGGTGGATATAAATTCTTAACCCTTTAAACATTTATATGTTCAATGTAGGTGGATATATTAGACCAAGTTTTCAGTAGATGGGCCAGTCAATAAGTATAAGTGGAAATTGGTCACCAAGTGTTTTTAATAGGTAATCAACATCAACTACTTAGATCCCTTTTCACCTATTAAAAAGATGACTTGATTTGACTCACACTAGCTATAACTACAACACATGGTTAGGATGTGCATTAGATGGATGTGAAGAGTGTTTTTCTTCATGGAGAAATTGAGGAGGAGATCTACATAGATTAGTCACCTATGTTTGTTTAGGATTCATACTTAATTTATATACTTAGAAAATCCATCTATGGCCTCAAATAGACCCCTCGATCTTGGTATGCCAATATGGAATCCTTCCTCCTTCAAGTTTCACCAAGTGTCATTCAAACCCCAACATACACTTCTTGTGATAGTATGATTCTTTACTGATACAGGTCCTTTATTTTGTTGATATTTTGATAACTAGGAATTCCTCATCATCTAATGAAGTGGTGAAGACTTCTCTATAATATATATTTGAGATGATAGACTTGGGTCTTTTGCATTAATTCTTCAACATCAATATTTCACATTCTAATTCAAGGATTTCACTTGCACATCCCAAGTATGCTCTCGATCTTTTGGCTTAGTTTCACATGCTTGATTGTAAGCCATCTATGACTCCTTTTTTATTAAGATTCAATGTTGAGGCTGACTTTTATATAACTTTGGTTGATGCCACTTGATATCGCTAACCTGTTGGCAACTTCATCTATCTGACTCATACTAGGCCCAACATTTCATATGCAATAGGGATTATTTCATGATTCATGTAAGAGACCCATCAGTTGCACTATAAATTAGCTAATAGGATATTGCACTACATTTAGGGCTCTTATAGATTAAGAATTCAATATAGATTTTTCATAGAGGTTACCCTGATTGGTTTTTCAAATTTAGAATGGGCTAGTGATACTTAGAATTATAAGTCCACTTTAGGTTATAATTTTTCATTGGGTAGAGGTCTTATTAGTTGGTATATCAAGAATAAAAATGATATTGCTATATCTTCTATAGAGGTAGAGTATAGGAGAGGTGTTAACATAGCTATTGAGGCTATATGGCTTCACGAGATTCTATTTGAGTTTGAAATTTCTATCAAGCAGCCCACCATCATCTATTATGACAACCAATGTACTATACAAATATGTAAGAATCTAGTTTAGCACTGGTAGACCAAACACATCAATATTCACATAAATTTTATTTAGGAGCTTATTCATGTTCGAGATCAAATTGATATTTTTCTAGTCTTTAGAGTAGGTTACAGAATCTTCACCAAAGCCTTCACCGAGACAAATTCCATTCATCTATGAGATCTTATTTTGTGGGACGGGTGGCGGGGGGACTTCTAGCCTCGTCACTTCTTCTATGTCTATCTTTTGGTGGGGAGTTTTTTCCCTAGGGGTTTTCTCCTTTTCTCTAGTTTATGAGAGATTGCTTTGTACATGGGTACCTGATTAGGCCTAGTTGTCGAGACCCATTTTTTGTTTCACACTACCTACCTAAGTTGTTCTTATGGGGGGTTCTTATTGCAGGTATTTATTTTTATATATTTAGTTATTTTTTAATATTATATTTTCTCACATGGAGTTTTTTCAAATTTTTGAGATATGCTTTCTTAGGTGGAGATAGTGTGTCATATATGTCATAGGTTTGATTAGAAGACTAGGATGTAACTCCCTTGACTGACTATTCTAGGTATGGGAGTTACTCTTCTATTCTAGGAATTTATGACCACCTTTTGTGGAGGAGTTTCATTTCTATTCTAAGGGTGCTTTGAAAACCATTTGAGGAGGAGTTACTTTCTCTACTATATGTAAGCTCTATTTGAGCCTGTTTCTCTTAATGAATGATCAATTTTCTTCACTTTGCTTTGTCTCTTGTAATATTCACATTTTATGTTATTTTTTATTAATTCAAAAATATAGTGGTGTGCACAAGATTTATCTCATGTGATCCTTCCAAATTGATTTCATGTTATCTAGACCTGAAAATATCTCTGATAAACTTTTTCTAACTTTATACATTTTGATTGTAATATAATTAGAAACAGGTTTATTTCACCATTTGTTTTCTCTATTTTGGTTTATTTAAAATATTTTTTTAGCTATAGAAAAAGTAAATATTTTTCAAGGTTTATTTTGAATGACTCTTCTTTTTATGCAGTCTGATTCTAGTTTTTAGCTTGTTTTGGATAGCTAATTTGAGCCTTTGTTATGCATGGTTTGGATCTTTCTCAACCTTGTCTTTCTCAATCCTATTTTCACACTATCTTTTATTTTATTTTTTATTTATTTCTCTCTCATTTTATTAATTTTTATCTCAACCAATTTTGTCTTTGCTTATGTATTAAGTGTATTTATAAGCTTGTTCAAAATTTTGACACTTCCATATGCTTTTTTATCAAGCTATTCTACATAATCTTTGGAGCTTTACTTTATTATTTTGGCATTTTCAAATGCTATTATTCTTACCTTCTATTATTTACATGATTAAGTGAGATACTATTTTCTCATGTGGTGCTTATTTTAAGGTGTATTGCCTACTTCTTGTATCTTCTTTGTACAAGTTTTACCACCTTTTTTATGTTTGCATAGTCTATTTTGGCTGTAATTTTTTTATATTGGCATACTTCTTATCTATTTAACTTAATTCTCTAAACATTCTTTTCCTTTTGAGTATTTCATCTTTGATCCAAGATTTATTCCTATTTATGAATTTTATCCTTTATTTAGCTTCTTGAAGTGTTCTAGTTTTGTCTTTATGCACTATCCTTTAACTCTTTTATTAATCACAATATTCTTTTCCTTTCATTGTGTGTGATCTGGTCTTCACTTTCCTTTTTGTAAAGTCTAGTGGCAAGATTTTATTCTATTTTGTGCAGTTTGGTGATATTATTTTATTCCCTTTCTGTAGTTTGGTGGAAGTTTTTTCCATTTTTAGTGCTATTCTTGCATTTTGTTTACCTATGTATGAATTTTATCTTCATTATTCAAATGGAAATTTTTTGTTGTTAAATGTAAAAAAAAACAAACCTATTTTATCTTAGTAATTTTGCTAACTCATCTATAAAAAAATATGGTTTAAGTTTATGTGGCATTTAGATTTATGTTTTCTTTAATTCAAATTCAATTCTTATTGGCACTTAGTGCTAATTCATATCAATTTTTATTTTCATACAAGAATATCAAATTTAATTTGATTCATATGTTATATTTTGTTTATTTGCATAAATATTTAAATCAAACTCAAAAAAACTTTTCTTTCTTTTCCAAAATCTTCAAAGTCATGTGGAGAGAAATTTGTCTTTTAAAAAAAAAGAAAAATTAAAGAAAATTAATTTAACAAAAAACCAAAGTCAATATCTTTTGAAAAATACTTTTTAACATATCATTAATATCATGCACACATTTCCTTTGTGTTCTGCATGATTAACTATGCATTTATGCTAAAATTGGTTTTGGACAAGACATTTGGCATAATGAATTAAAGTTCTCAAATATCATAATCCATGTATTTTTAAAGATATATATATATATATATATATATATATATATATATATATATATATATATATATATAAGTTCTTTGGTTTATTTCATGTATTAACAAAATCCTTTTATTTTTTAAAGAGAATTGATATTAAATATTAAATCATTTTATTATTATTTATTCATTTTGGTATTTTGGTGTGGACTTACATTGATATAAACATATTTTCTATGTTTTTTAATTCTATAAAACACATTATTTAAGATTTTTTGAATCACCTTTGCAAAATGGCATTCAAACAATCCATTTTTTAATATTTAAAAATTTTACACACAAAATTGTGTATCAAAATAATGATATTCCTACTCTTAAAACACACATTGCCTTTCAAAATGAAACTTTAAGTCCTTTACATTGCTCTTTTAATGAAAAATCAATGTCGATGCAAAACTCTATTCACACTTTAATGAAAACTTTGCATCTTTTTTTAATGCTAAGAGATTTAATGATAATGAATCTCCTTGTGTTTCTAAACAAACTCAAACTCATGTACACACTCTTTTGACCAACCCTAGATTAAAAATTATGCACAAAATAGGTTATTTGGGTGGTGCATTTGATAAGTGTGAATTCAGTATACTTGAACCTATTTTGCCTAAACATAAGACAAATTCTAAATGTCTTGGATATACTAATTCAAATACTTCTCATGCCAATTTAACATCTTATTGTCTTTCACATCGAAGGACTTACAATGCAAATTCCCTTGATTATACTAATTCTAATGCTCATGCTTTGGCTGAAACTACTAAACTTTGTGCACATTTTGGATAGAATGGGCATCATATATCCAAATGTTAAAAATTGTATCCATGCAAACATTATGGTAAATCCACTCATGACACTTTCGATTGTTGAAAAATACTAAAATATCCTGCCTTTAAAGTTAAGCTATTTGGATCCTAAAAAAATTGAATCTTTTAGAAACTATTATATGTCTTTTAATGATAATTCTTCTAGTGCTTCATGTAAAATATGTTTTTCAAGTGACAATTCTTCTTTATCTCCATTTTTATTAACTTAATCTTATTTATGAATTATTTAGTTTTTATTGCATAAGATATATGATTTCATTATGTTAACCAACCTTTTTTCATGTAGGATATAACACTTTGTGATGGAAGTAATCTTTGCTCTATTTTACTATTTATACATCTACTTTTATTATTTTATGTATGCAGATTATATTTTTGGCATATTGGTTACTTAACTTGAAAGATTGGTGTGATTTTGTTTGTCTTACAGATTTTGGGGATCATTTCTCATTTTTTTTTCTTTGTTTCATTGTGGATTGAACACATTATCTAAAGAGGAATCTTGAAGATTATTGGTTATCACACTTTCATCCTTGTGGCTTTCGATGACACATTCTCTTATTTATCTCTAAACTTTTATAATTTTTCTTGAAGGAAGTTTCTATTAAGGGGGGGTTAATGTAATTTCAACTCCCTTACTTTGTTGTAAAATATTTTCTCCACTTTTGTAATCTCAAATTTAAGTTTAAGAGGGAGTGTTAGAGAATTAATCTTAATTTAAGTCCTTACTATAGTCTTCTAAGCTTTGCTTAAGTATTATGTGTGTGTGGATTTATTATATTTATAAATATACCTTATTATAGTCTTTTGAGGTGTCACTTATCTCTCTATTACACTTATAGTCTTTTAAGTTCATTATATGTAACTCTTCTCCTCCCATATGGCACACATTCTCCTTATTTGTAATAGAATTAGGGACACATGACATACATACTGGAGCTTATACTTGTAACTCCTTTTATCTCTTAGCTCTTTATAAATATCTATGATATTCTCTTATTATTAACTTGTGACTTCACTCTCACAAAAATCTTATTGATCTAGTCTTTCCTTGGCATTACCATTACTCTCTTGACCGAAGGCCATTCTTAGCCTAACTTATTTATGTTATTATAATTGGAGATTCATGTTTCAAGATTTCAATATTAGTGTGGGTTTTTCTCCATATGAAGGTTTCCCCACTTGTTACATTTTCCTCTATTTTGTGGTTTATGATCACTTCAAGGTAACATTATTCCTTATTTTTATTATTTATTCAATGTTTAATTCAATCTTAAAAAATATTTATGTCATATGTGAAAAATAAAAAGGTCCTTGAAATTGATATCTCTTAGTATTTTTTAAATAGTAGTATCTAAAATATTTGTACTAGTATATTCGATACTTGAATACATCTAATATATGAATAAAATAATAAGAATATAGGGTTTTAGGAGTTTGATAGGATTATATTGTAGTGCATAAAAAGAAAAATGATAAAATAGTAAGGTCTTTCTACCATCTAACATGACTCTCCACTACCAAAAAGGAGATGGTATGTGAGGGACATAGTCATTAATCAGATTTAAGTCATAAATTCAATGAGATTATTGTATTTTTATTGATTGTTCCTAGTGTATCACTAGAAGAGGTGTTTCATCATAACTTTCAATGCTATATTTTTATTCTTTATTGTTTAAGGTTTGGGGGCCCTTTCAAAACTATAACTTTTACCCTATATAAAAAATAAAGTATATGGGATTATATTATCTATGATATATATATATTTCTTAAATTAATTATATCAACATGCATAACATATAATTGAAGCACATTGAGCATAATTAGAAGGTTCATTTGGCATACACCACCACATTGTCCATTGACCCCCGATTGGTCACATCTAATTATTCAACACTTTACCCCTGGTGAGATGTCTTAAATTTGTGCATTTATCTTAACTATTTTTATTTGTAATAACCATTGTTATTTACCTTTAAACCTGATTGTTAAACACTCCTATGGGCCCCACTCACATACTCAGTAGGAATGTTAATAATCAAGGAGAAGAAAACTTCACTTCTCATATTTTTAAAATCCAAAATGCATTCATAAGCTCTCTAAAACCTCCCCTTTATGATCATAATTTAGCTCATCCTCTACATAACATTCATAGACCATGCCATTTGAAGAGTTTATAAATATTAGAATTTTCTTTATTTTCACTGAACTAGGTAACTTATATACTCTCCCTTATCTTTAATATTTTTATATGGGAATGAGAGCATAGGGTTTCAACCATGAATGGCTCATAATTAATTTTACATTGTTATCCTTTAATATATAGATTTAATCATATTGTTTATGAAACATATACAGGAGTTTAAAATCTATACCATTGTATTTTAGGTTTATACTATAAAGGGTTTTGAATGTTTGGAATTTGACCCCTGCTCTACTCACTAACCATATATGTACACTCAGGTTATGAATCATATATCTTATATTTTAATTCAACTTCTATTGAAACACTCCATTAATTTTTATACTTTTCTTAACTAGTATACAGAAAACTATATCCTTTTGTATAGGTTTTAATCATATTAGATATGCTACACATAAAGGCATTTGAAATCTATACATTTGTATTCTAGCTTTATACTATAAAGGGTTTTGAATGTTTGAAATTTTCACCCTTGCTCTACTCACTAACTATATATGTACACTAATAAAATTAATCTTATTGGTTATACTTTAAAGCGATTTATATTGATTTTTTACTTGTTTGAACTATTATAATGAAAATTATACTTCATTGATCCTTGATTATTAACATTCCACAGGACTATATTAGTGGGGCCCAACAAAACCTTAATAATAATGGTTAATGGAAATGGCCTATTCTAATACTTAACAATGCCCTTGTAGTCTTATCCTTGATTATATTAGTATAGTACACTATTATAATTATCTATGTAATAATTCCCTATTATAGGAGGCTAAGTATACAAGTGTGAGTTATTTTTTAATAGTAATTGGAATTGAATGAATTATGTGTTCAATAAATTATACGTAGTATATCCTAATTACTTGAACTATTTAAGTAAATTATGGGTTGAATGAATGACTATTCCCTAACTAACCATTAATTACTTCAAACAAATAATATTACATTCAACATAAAAATAACCTAAACCAATATTATTCTCAAGGGTTGAACATTTATCAAGGCATACAATGATTCATTGGAACATATGAATTCCCTACTTGAAACTTATGCTTCCCTTGTATTTGGTGTGTAAATACTTTGCATGTTAATTCCCTCTTGAAAATATAGCTACATTAAGATGAAATGATTGTCATGTGAAATTTATCCTTAGTCATTTATTGATAATTATGATAACATGAAGGATGGGCCTATATGAATTTTTATTATGGGCTTGTAAAACACCTATTATGTTCATCTTTATTGATAACTTAATCAAGTTAATAATAAAAGGATAATGAAAACCCATTGACTATGTTATTGACTGATTGAACCTGATGGTATGCTTATTTTGGAGTGATTTTATGATATTATCATGTTATCTCTTTAAACCTTCATCTATCATTTATGAATTAGATCATGCTAAGGGTGATTATGAGTTTTCCCTTAAATGGAGATATGAATGTATTTTTTTAATGTTTATATTTATTATTGTTAATCAAGAGATTGACATAGGTGGTTAATAACTTAGTACTATGTTTATATAAATAATATGTTTCTCTTAACTTATTACTCAATGTAGACACTTAATTCTCACCACTTTCATGTCAAAATTGTAAGTCTAAATAAATTTCTATAATTATGGATAAATTAAACCAAAACTACCAAAATTATCTAATGTATCTTCACAGGTTTGTTGAGACATAGACCAGCTAGGACTCAAACCTAGGACCTTCCATATGCTATTGGAGTGCTCTACCATTGAGCTACCGACCCCTCTTGGACCAGTCCATCTTGGGTCTGAGTGTGGCTTAACACCAACACCCCCCCTTAAGTCACACCTCTTGTGTGCTTGGGGATCATAGCTTGGGCCTGGTTCTGATACCATGTTGAGACATGGACCAGCTAGGACTCAAACCTAGGATCTTCCATATGATACTGGAGTGCTCTACCATTGAGCTACTAGCCCCTCTTGGGTGAGTCCATCTTTGGTTTGAGTGTGGCTTAACACCAACAAGGTCATGTTTAATTATTGATTCATATCGATATGTTCCTAATTAAATAATTATCTTGTATTAAATAATTATCTTCTTCTAATTCATCTCTAGTCAAATTGTAACCGAAAAAATTGATGTTGTCGACTATAGTGCATGGAAACTAATCAAATTTTAAGAATTGTAAAAATTCTAAATATATTCACTTAACTAATTAAATCCAATTAAATGCTTAATTTAAAAATACATATCAACCTAGTTAATACCTAATTTAAAAAATAAAAAGTAAATAAATATATGAAAAGGTGACATCACTAGTCATAAATTTAAAAATGCAAGTCATGCTTAATAACTGCAATAAATATCTAATTTGTGAAATCTATACCTGTTAATTACTCATATCTTCTAAAATATTAATGACATTTGGTATCCAAAGTTGAATCAATATTGGACCACACATCTTGATCTTGTGATGGACGGTCAGTATCATTTCAAGAAAACTATAAGTATAAGACCATCTATGAACAAAATTCAAGTTTTATTTAGTAGATATATGACTCAAAAATCATGATAAAAGATTCACCATTTATTCATCTTCAAGTGATCAAATCCATTAGTAGATACGGGGAGATGCCATTGGAAGGAATAAAGTGCATTGACAAAGACTTCTACTATACAAGCCAAGCACATGAATTTGTAAAATAGTTACTAGGTGGGTCTTCAAGAAAGTTAAATGTCTTGTTTGTATTATTTCTTTGATTTTTTTGTTTAGTATTTATATCTCACCCTAGGGAACAAACATAGTGTTAATTATTTAATTCATTTAGGATTTCATTCTACTAACATTTTATTAACCCTCTTTGTTTCATATTCTGCATAATGCCATGTGTGATAGGACTACACATCTAACAAAAATTCATTGTACCTTTATAAGTCTTCTAATTACATAATCAGCCCATATTTTGGTATTGATTTGCTTATTTTTCTCATAAAATTCCCATATTTTTAATTTTTGATAATTGGTAAAGTCACCATGTGAAATGAAGAAGTTTCTTATGTACTAATGAATTTTCTTACATAATCATTGAAGTGGATATAAGTATCATTGACACAATTTTATATTACTCTATGTGTTCTCTATTTGTTTTATAGAAACAATGAACTCGTCAATAAAGTAGTGAAGATGACCTATATATTGCCGAGGTTGAAATGTATTCATTAATTTCACTCTTACATATTTTCCTACGTTTTCCATGAAAATAGTGAACACATTTTTATAGTAGTGAACTTGGTTTGAAAATGGATAACTTGATCTATGTTTCAATGAACTAAAAAAAAATAGCAAAATCAACAAAAGGTAAACTTATGATTTTTTGTTTTTTTATTAAAAATAATGAACTCATATAGTAATCGGTGAGGTCATCTTACTAATTGATAAAGTCACCAAATTTCATATCTCGTTCAGTAGAGAATAATAAATTTGCTCTACTAAAAAATGAAATCACTCTGTGGCAAATTTCTCAAGAGCTTAAGAGTATTAGAATTAACTCTTTTAGATACATAAAATCCTTGTTTGAAAAATCTAATATTCTATCTTGTAGTTTCTGCTATATATTTAAGTTGTTTTTGATTTTCTAACTAACCTGCAAAGGTAAACTTCATCCATATTTGGTATTCAGTGCTTAAAAGGAATAAATCACCATTGCCTTTATGATCTTAAGAGCATTTACTTTCTGTATTTGTTTGGGTTATTTATATTTCAATTTTTGTTTGTAAATCATTGTGGTTATGCTCTCCCCTTTCCTATTTAAGGATCATGGGTGATAGGAAACACATCATTTTACTTGTTTGTGTGTCTATTTGAAAAATATGTTTTTTGTATGCTCTTTTCTTTCCCATTTGTTGGGTCCTAAGAATCAAAAGCAAAAACACCTTTTTATTACATTTTATTTTGATTTCATGGGGTGGATTTCATCACCTTCCCACCTGTCTTTAGGGGTGAATTAAACTAGGAAGTGACTTCCTTACATCGTACTAACCTCATTATATGACATAATATATAAATTGGAGCAATGTCAGTGATATCTTAGCTAGTATGCACTTCAGAGCTTGGTTATACCATTAGCACTTCACTATGACCCTAACAACTGAAGTGGTCATGAGGGGACTAATCCCTTTATGAAAGACCCATAATAGTTCACATCTAATTGATGGATTATTATAAAGTTCCTACATATCATAATGTATTTTGAGACCATCTAGTTTTCAAAATGAAAACTTTAGACTAGAAACCAATTTATCATGAAATTCTCATTGATGTAGGGGTGCAAAGGGAAACACCCCACAAATATATACTTTACATAAAATAAATGAGATAAAGGGGGATTAAAAACCTACGAATAGTTTTAATAGTTTATTTAATGAAGCCTTAAAATTCATCCTCTCAAAATCAAGCATATCGAAAAGATCAGTGATTTTTCCCTAACCTATATTAGTTTTTAATATGGGAAATTTTGTCAAAAACTTGTGTTGTATTAAAAAACACATATTAAAAACTGAGTATGTCATTAATAAATATTACAAACACATTGTCACCTATTTTCACATTAAGCTCTTACACTACCCACATTACCACTTCACACTTAGGCATTTCTTATAACGTCATAGGTTCCAATTCAAACATACTCTTGTCTTATTTGGTACTATTACACCACCCGTTTCATTTCCAATTTGAATTTATATTTTTTTATGCCAACTTGATTCACTTGTGCCAAATTAGTTCTTGTGCGCCAACTTGATTCTAAGTTTTGAAACCATTTGCATTCATTTCATTCACATTTGGTATCACTATACTATCCAATTAAAACTATTCAAGTCAAGTCCATTTGGGTCACTTTTGATGATGTTTTTATACCGATCCAAATGTGTTTCATCTTGAACCATGTACCAAATCAATTCTATACCTATATAGTCAAAGCCAAAATATATTCATCTTGAACCATGTGTCAAACCATTCCAATTTGATAAGGTTAATTTTGAACCAAATTCTTTTACCAATTCAATTTCATGCCATATTAGGTCAAATTTGATCAAAATGAGATTCAAATCCAAACCATTGGAATAATGCCAAATTAGGTCTATTTTGGACCAAATCCAATTATTAAAAGTCCATCGCATGTTGATTCAAATCAATTCTTGTCTTTCCATTAAATCTCCCACACATATCAATCATGAATGATGAGTTCATGACATCTATCCTTTATTTCATTTTAATCATATCAAGTCACTCTACCCTTTTTGGGACCAAGCCAAGCCAGGCCAGTTATGTTAGATCAATAACACTCTCTTTGGGCCAATTATATAAAAGATCAAGACTTCCCTCCTTGGGCTATTTATCTAGACAAAATCCACCCTATTTTAGAAAAAATTTAAGACCAAGACCACCCTCTTTGGGTCATTTATACCAAGATGAATGCCTCCCTCTTTGGGCTATTTATACTAAACCAAGACTACCCTTTTTGGGCCATTTCTAAACCAAGACCTCCCTCTTTGGGATATTTATATATACCAATACCACCCTCTTTAGGCTATTTATAACAAGACCAAGACCACCCTCTTCAAGAAAATCTTAGTGAAAATAAATCCCTTCACATATATCCCTGTTTGGGGGAATATTTTATTCCAACCTCAATCATGGCCTTGAAAACCAATTTCGATGAAGCAATATACAAAGAATACAAAACCAACATCATTTTATGACTCATAGTAGAGGGAGTCAAACTTACAGCTAATTTTACTCTAGATTGATTACATACACTAATTTAAAATGAGGAAATACCAGTGTTGAAGGAAAAACTTGTAGATCCACCCCACAAAACCACATCATCAATTTTTAAGTACATCAATATGGTAAATTATTTTTTAATTATTTTATGATTACTTTAATAACCTTTCTAGCTTCTACTTTATTTGAAAATTCCCTAACTACTTATCCAATATCCAACCTAGTCATAGAGCCACAACAAAGACAATCATTTCCCCTCTAAGGGACATTATCTATTAAATACCCAAGTGTGTCCAAGTATGATAACTACTCGATTGAGGTATATAATGATCCCCTTCCCAAGTATGATCAATTACATCCATCTCTAAAGTAAGATAAAGAGGGTCAAACAATTGTCAATGTTTTTGTCAAATCACCCATCTTTGACCAAACCCAAACCATTGTTGGTCCACTTTTATTTGAAAAAGAATATTTATTTGATGAAGGATGCATATTCAATGATCCCATATTTGAAAATACCATTATTATTGATCAATATCCCATTTTTCATCCATTAAAAAAACTTCCCCATTTTAAAAATTTCCTTTATCCTAAAACCTTCATTTATATGTGAAAGGTGAACAAGGTACTTGTAAGTAATGAAATTTAATAGGCCATTCTTGTAGACACATTTATGTTAGAAATAGGTTCACATTTAGATCAAACATTATTATCAACATTAATATCTAAATCAAAATGAGGTTCTATTCTAGAACGAATATCTATTTTTATAATTCTGGAATTAATATTAGATTTATCATCAGAAAAAGAATCAATGTTAGTATCAACATTGAATTCAAATTCTCTTGAGTTAGAATCAACTTCAATGTCAATATATATTAGTGAATATTAAAACATTGGATATTCATTTCTATCATATCAAATCAATTCATAATCAACTTTAAAATTAACATAACTTAGTAGATGTTACAACATCCACTACATGCTCTTTGAATATCCACTTAAATGCATTTTTTATCCTTCTATAGTTGTCAAGGATGTTTACTTCAGAATCAACACAATCTCTCATAGTAGCCTCTATGATGATTGTGTTGTCTTTTACCCTTCCATTTCCATTACAAATTCCTTTACCAATAACCAACCTAGCCATTATATTATTATGAAACATCATCAATTGTAAATGAAAAATCACACATTGTTTAACTTATCACTAAATTATTATATTATTATTTTACCACGCACAAACATCAATTGCAAACGAAAAATCACACAATGTTTAACTTATTCCATAGTAACATCTCAATGGTAGAATTTTTTGGGAACCAATACAAAATTCAAGTAGAGGAAAAATATCCTAGTGAAACATTATTTGAGGTGTTACGGGACAATCAATGTCTAAATATAATAACTTCTACTAAAACATCATTTGAGGTGATATAGAAAAATAAGAATAAAAAATCAAAATACTTTATTGACACCTTGATTAAGGAACTAAGGGCCAATAAAAATGAATTATAAACATCCCTTAGTGAAACCTTATTTAAGTCACTATTAGACAATCCAAATAAAAATAATCAAGAAGACTTTGTTGGTGAAATCCTCTTCAAGGTGCCAATAGTTGAGCTAAGTAGATCCCCATTATTTGATGAAGACATTATTGAAGTTAATATTAGAAATTATAAAACCAAAGTCATGTCAAATATAGAATAAAAAATAATGTGTGTGACTAGAAATTTCAATATTCATTTTCCCCTCAAACATTATACATTCCATTGTGATCCTACTATTAATTCCACTCTTATATTGCATCATAAAATGAAACCGTATATCCAATACCTCTCCTTCATTACCATCCTTGGAAATATTCTCTCTTTCAGAGGTTAAAAAAAAACCTTGTGTAGAGGTTTTGATGAATCATAATCAACATCCAATAAAGATAAAATAGTAATAGTATAGTCTAAACTAGTAACAGGTTATTTATAGAAGAACTCTTCAAAGCAAGGATTGGTTATAGACCAAAAAGGGTATGCATTATGCATATCGTAATGCTTCATTTAGTTTAGATCATCAAAAATAAAATCAAAATACAAAAAAATCATGTTGAGACATGGACCAGTTAGGACTCAAACCTAGGACCATCCATACACTGCTGGAGTGCTCTACCACTGAGCTACTGGTCCCTCTTTGACCAGTCCATCTTCGGTCTGAGTGTGGCTTAACACCAACACCCCCCTTAAGCCACACGATAGGTGCATGGTGAGATGGTGGGATGGGCCATTATAAAATTGAGGCCTTTGGGAGTAGGCCTCAGAGCTACGTTCGATTCCCTGAGATGGCCGCTCTGATACCATGTTGAGACATCGACCAACTATGACTCGAACCTAGGACCATCCATACGCTGCTAGAGTGCTCTACCATTGAGCTATTGGCCCCTCTTGGACCAGTCCATCTTCAATCTAAGTGTGTCTTAGAAAAAAAAAATCAAAACCAAAGGATAAATAATTCATCCAATGGTGAAAACCATGCTTATGGTGCCATGGTCAAGTACCATGATGAAAACTAGGTTTTTGGCAGCATGCATAAATAATTTATTGTCAGTAAGTACCTTGATATTTGGGGGTAGATTTATATAAATTATAGAACCTTTTTTTCAATGCAATTTGGCCATTACAGTCAATCCATTACCATTATTAAAATTATGGCTACTCACTCATATTCATCTAAGACCATTAGTATTTCCTATCTTGACCTTGTTACAGAAGTAGAAGGTATATTAGGACCTATTTTGGGAAATGTTTTGGCATAGTAATGAATGATAATTTTATGATGAGATGAATTTGGTTCTCATGTGACATGGTAATTTTATACTCGTATTCCCTTTTCTCATTGCCATCCATCATTATTTTTTAATGTAAGTTTAACTACATTATGTTGAGGTCCATTTAGACTATGTGAGCAGTGCTCAATTTTTGAGATTAGCTTGGTCACCTCAAATCCACACTCTTACCATATTATGATCAACCTAAGCCACAATATAATCATTTTTTCAAGTTAATTATCCATCACTTAATCCTCCATTGAGTTGAGATGTCAAAAAACCAAAAACATTTAAAAAACCAAAAAGACATAGAAATGTGACAAAGGCTTACAATCTCTATGAGAGATGTAAATCCATAACATCCTAAACATTAGATAAAGGATTTAAGTCTCCATGAAAGATATTTAGATAAAAAAATTTAAAAATATTTATCTTGTAATAAATGAAGTCATTATTTTTTATTTCTCATTGTGCCACTCATGTTAGTAACCATTAGGATGTGTCCTTCCTAAATATGCTCTATTGGGGAAGACTCATAAATTATTCCAATAATTTTAACCACCTTGGGTTGTGTTATACCCATGCATGTATCATTTTTTGGGGGAACCATTCCATTATCATTATATTTGAGCCTACACATATTGATCTTGACTTGGTTAATGACAATATACTTTATGTTGCTTTTTGTTTTCTTGTTTGTGTGTTTTCTTGTTTTTTTGCTTGCCTATTTATTTAATTTTATTATTTTTTCCTTAGATCGATCCATTTTGATAATGATTCAATCATCATGGTTATCCTTGTCATGTAGTTGTACTTGAGTCTATCTATTGACATACATCAATATTATAATCATGGTTTTTATCATTGGTGTGGTGTTTCCATTTATCTATTGCATTTAAGTCTCCATGAGAGATATTAATCTAAAAAATTTGAAAATGTTTATCTTTTCCTAAATTGAATCATTATTTTTTATTTCCCATTGTGACACTCATGTTAGTAACCATTAGGATGTGCCCTTCCTAAATATGCCCTATTGGGGAAGACTCGTTAATTATTCCAATCATTTTAACCACCTTGGGTTGTGTTATACCCATGTATGTATCCTTTCTTGGGGGAACCATTACATTATAATTGTCTTTAAGCCTTCACATATCGATCTTGACTTGGTTAATGATAATATACTAATGTTGCTTTTTTTTTACTTGTTTGTGTGTTTTCTTATTTTTTTACTTGCTTGTTTATTTGATTTTATTATTGTTTCCTTGGCTCGATCCATTGTGGTAATGATTCAATCGTCATGGTTATTCTTGTCATGAAATTGTACTTGAGTCTATCTATTGACATACATCAACATTATAAACATGGTTTTTATCATTGGTGTGGTGTTTCCATTTATCTGTTGGACTAGGAATAAGTCCTTATGCACATTGTGGCCAAATCATAATGGTGTTTTATATCATCATACATATCATTTTGGTGGTACATAAAAAATTCAAAATTTGTATGTCTAATAAAAAATACCTCAACAAGATGTCTCCTTATTTAATATAACCCAAACAAGTCATCACTTACCTATTCATCATTTAACCAATGAAAATATTCCCTACTAGGTCAAACTATTTAGATAGATTAATGATCAAACCTACCCTATTGGGGAAACTCATTGAATAAAATGATTAAATAATCCCTAATGGGGAAACTTATTGAAAATATATTAATATCACCCTTTTTGGGGTCAATTTCCTCATTTAATATTTCTTATGTTACAAGATTGTATCTTTTACCCCATTTAATCCATGTCAAAGTGTGTCACTTATTTTGGGATGTATCATTCCCACTTCCCCTAATCTTTAGGCTAATTTATTTCTATTTTCCTTTAACATCGAAATTAGTGAGTAATAACATTAGTTCATTTGTATTAATATCATATATGTGTTAATTTCATTCTTTTCCTTATTTATTTCATCTCTTTTTCAAGATACATGAGTTTATTTCATTTCTGTTTATCCTCTCAATGGGGTATCATGGGTCACTGATTATTTATTTGGCCAAAATTTTCAATTTATTCTTAATTTTTTTTTCATTATTTGAAAATATGTTATTGTGCCTAATATCTCATAACACCTTATCAAATAAGGGTAAAGTGTAGACACTTAATTCTCAACATTGTCATGTATAAATTGAATGTTTGAATGACTATCTATAATTCCACACAAATTGGACCAAAACCATCCATATGCTCTTATTTATCCATACAAATCACTTTCAATTCCTAATTTACATCAATACGTCCCTAATTAGGGTATTATCCTGTATGTAACCCTTTTCTTCTTTAAATTCTTCTCCAATCAAACTATGACCTAGAAAATTAATGTTTTTCACTAATAGTGTATGACAACTAATCAAATTATAAGAATTATAAAAAGCATAATCAGATTCACTTAACTAATGAAATCTAATTAAATTCTTAAGTGAAAAATACATATCAAATTAGTTATAATCTAATTTTAGATAATGAAAATTCAATAAATATCTATAAAGGTGACATCATCATGACATCATTGATCATGAAGTCAAAAATGCAAGCCATTCTTAATGAATGCAAGAAATATATGATTTGTGCAAGCCATGCCTACTAATTAATCCATATTAGCCAAATTTTAGTGACCATAGACCAGGTTCACAAAAAAACTTGACTTATCATGTCTTATGGCCTTGTTCATAGTATTTTCATTCCTTGTAAGGTCTTAAAATAGTATTTTAAAGGTATTATTAGAATAGTTTAAAGTTATTTTGACAAGTTTTAAGTAATAGTTTGTTTTTGTCTTATGCTAGTCTATCTAAACCATGGTGGGAATAAATTTTTTCAAATGATGTCAAAGGTACATAGGTTTCCCCTCAATTAATCCTACCCATTAGTCACCTTTCATGAACATTCAATACATGTTTGCAGAAGTTAAGGTTGATTTGCAAAGTTTAAGGTACATAAATTTGAAGAGAAAAGTGCATATAACCAAATAAAACATATGTAAAATATAAAAAAGATCAAATACCCATATAATCATGATTTTAAAATATTTTAAATAAGTTATCTAACTTTCATAAATGTTAGGAATGTTAGATCATGTTAGTTTTGCAGGTTCAATGTCTTAATGAGAGAAAATCACTCCAAAATGGCATTTTAGGCACTTGGACAGACTTGGAGGATTAATATTCAATTAAAATCATATTTATAATGTATATTCTTCTTCAGGACATGTTAGTGGATATAAATCTTGTACAAGTCCTAAAAGTCCAAAAATTACATCATAAGCTCCATCAGCCCCTTGGTAGACTAACAAGTGTCAACTTCATGTGATTGGTACAAAAATATGATAGAGAGTTGTGCCATAATATTTTATGAAATAAAAGGAGGTATAATGGAATTTATTTTAGTGTCATTGGTTATTATATTGGTACTCTCATATTTATGAAGAATTGTTAATACCAACAGGTGGTCTTAAACCCTACATAAACCTCATAGGCTAAATTTTACACAAGTTTCATGAAATTTGGAGATAATTATAATATGATGAACATTATTTAAGTTATATATTTTTATACACAACTATATCACATATTTATCCATTAATTTCACATGTGTGAGTAATCAGGTCTCAAGAAGAACCTCCATGAGAGATAGGTTGCAGGATTACACTTCACATTTTAGAGGTCCCTAAGGAAATATAAGGTTTTATGTGATGTTTGATGGTTCCTCATGATGTTAAAATTCCTTATTTATCTCATTTATGTTCTTATATAGGTTTTCATTTCTTGTCAAACCCCAAAATTTCAATCAAGACATCTTAAGTAGTACACCTTCATGATCTGCAAAATTGAGTAGGCATTGTTGATGATTTGAAGTTGTTTCATCTCATAAAAGGAATAAGACACTCAAGATAAGGTGTATAAAACATTCAAGGCTCTCCATCCAGATTTTCATTCCATACTATTCATCTAAGTTGCATCTATGTTTCCATCCTAAGGACTATATTATGAGGTTGTTTGCATAAAATGATTTTAAAAGGTCACATATTGCATTATCAGAGTTATGAGGATTATGACCACATGGGAAGTGTAGTGAGGATATGAATAAGTGATTTTAGGTTTAAATTACCAAAATATGTATCATTAAAATATTTAAAATCTGAAAATATAGACCTATAGGTCTATAGTCCTGTAGGTCTACATTCATGTTAGATGCATATTTAAAAGTTGAGATTAGTGTAGGCTTGGGTCTTGAAGTGAAATGATAAAGTAATTTATGATGTTTAGAGTATTTACAAATGTTTACATATAATTAAATATAATTTTTTAGGAGAAGACAAGTCTCATATGGAACCTTGCCTAAATTATCACACACAACCATGTCTTTGATGGTTTTGAGAGAGAAGATGTATGCTTGTGTTGTGAAAGTGAAGTATTTAAGGGTTATCATGATTAATTTATAAATTTATTATCTTTTTTACCTTGGATGAATTTAATATATATTGATAAAATGTGGCATCAGAGTGTAACACTCAATAAATCCAAATTGCATACCTACATGCCAGCTAGAGAGTACAAACCTATTTTCAAGCATTGAGAGAAAATATGCAACATATGAATTGGAGTTGGGTTGAGATGAGTAATAAATATGTATGGTATCATTAAATATTAGTTAATTCCTTTAAAATATCATAGGGTGATACAAATAAGACATATCTCTAGAATGTAGACAAGATACCCCAATGACACCTACAGGCATAATGGTCAAATATGAGCAACTTGAAGAGTTGAAGGCATATGAAGAACAAGTGAGAATATAATGGGGATGGAAAGAGACATATTTAAAATTCCTTAGTTAAATAAGTAAATTTTAAATATTCTAGGACTGTATGATCTTGTCTTTAGGATTAACAAGACTAATTGAACACTTATAGACCTACACATGCCTGTTTATAAGAATGATACAATGTTTGCATATTGTGAAGAGAGTTTGAATATTGAAATATTCATTTAGATGAGAAAAATTTTATAAGGTGATTTTATGTGCTTTAAATCATTAATAAAGAGGGGAAATGTCTCAAATATAAACAATAGGGTCAATTGCAATTGTATGCTCATAAACCCTAGTATGTGATAATTAGTGTTACAGATGGTCTAGAGAGAAGAATTGGAAAATAATACCATTGATACATGTCATGGTGGATGTAAAATACCTAAATTAGGTGTTTATAATTAAAAAAAACTTGAAGATAGATTTTTAAATAATTTGACTCTCGACCTCATAATTGTAGTCTACTTAGCCTGAGAGGCAGCTTCTCAAGCTCAGAATATTACAAATGTTTTGCATGAGAACCAAATATAATTTGGGATGTTATATAAACTTTTATACTTGAAATTTTTTGCATTATTTCATTATTTAAGGGCCCATGATTTATGAATCATTGTTAAGATCATAAGCATGTCTCAGGCTACTAACAAGTCTAAATATGACACGATGAGAAAGAGAGTGTATATAAACACTAAAAATGCATTGAATTTCCATTAAAATCACCTTAAATTCATTCCTAACTCTAGGAAGACTCTGAAAATGGTAATTTATTCTACTTTCACTTGTACATATGCATTAAATGTTGTGTTTTTATGAGGTTTAAACTCAAAATAGGGTGGCTAACCTCTTAGACAAATACAAAGTATTATATAAGGTGTATTGATGTGTTATATATCTCTTAAGGTCTAAAAATCAATACATTTGACCATGGATGTGCTCTTATAGGTCTATTTCTTGAAGGTAGTATGAGAAGGCTTGTGAAGGATTATGTTTTTTGGTCATTTCTTGGTTCAGCCACCTACACAAAGTTTTAGACCCTGAAATTTTACATAGAGAATGTTTGGGAGATGATAAAAGTAAATCAAACACTTATTTATATTTTACATGTGTACGATAATTATGGAGATAAAACTAAATTTCTAGGCCTAATGACTTAATTTAAGCCTAATTAGAGAGAGAGAAACAAGGTGAAAAGGTATAATTGCACTCAATGTCTATTCTTGAAATATGATACATAACTACAAAGGAATACCAGATAATTAAAACTATTCTTAGTTTTCATAGAACATCTTTATATTGTTCTATTTAAGGAGTTTTATGTGTTTTAAGGGCTATAAGGAATTGAGGACAAGTATAAGCTTTAGGTTTAAAATGAGGCATTAGAGAGTGATCAAGGATTCAAAAGGGATTGATTATGATTTTTTAAAACTAAGAGAGGAATTCTATATAGAAAGAGTGCATCTATTAATATGAAATCAAGATTTGAATATCTCAAGTAAGGAAAAACATAGTAAGACAAATGGGCTTGAAGACACATAAGAGGGTGTGATTATCATTGCAATGTTAGTATTAGGAGGTTATAAAATAGATGAAAGGTTTTAAAAACAATGGAATAGAGTAGTTCAATATGAATTAAAGATAAATAAGGCCACTAATAACTTTCCAAGCCAAGAGAAGTGTCATTTGAAGAATATAAATGTGTAAAGCAACTAGAGAAGCCCTTATGCCTTTTGGGAGAAGAAACATCATGACATAAGCAACACATATCCTTGAAGATATTATGAAACTATTATTCAACCTCTTTCTTAATTGTAAATATTAATTTCCACTTCTCATTACTCTCTCTTACACACCTTCTCTCTCTTCTCTCATTTTCTATATCAATAGGCCTGTTTGGATTTGTAAGGATCCTCCACTTGGGTATGTATAATCCCTACCAATTTGTATGCCTTTGCTTATTGATAACCTACTAGTTTTACCTCTCTTTTTTATTGTACTTAGTGTGTGTGCATGAATATTTGATCTTGTCAAGTGATTTGAATATTTTTTCTTGGAATGTTGTCTTTTTATAACACCTATATATAGTTTGAAAGCTTCCTTTGTAGGTGATATGAAATGTTTAAGTGAAGTTTGAGGTTTGATTAAGTTTTTATAATTGTTAGTGTCATTATATGACCTATTAATTAGTCCTCCTAGCCTAAGAATTTATGACAACATCCACATTAAAGTTATTACATGAGAGATTCAGATTAGGATTAGTGTATGTTAAGTTTAGCCTCTTGATTTATATGTGCACATATATCTGGTTGGTAGTGATTAAATTATTTGGTTTATCCTCCCCCCTTATTTTTCTTTAAGTTTTCCTTCTCCTTTGTCCTTACAAGTTAGTTATGTAGTAGAGTGTAATTGAAACATCAAGGGAAGATAATTGTATAATATAGAGGTTTGGTCCACCTAAAGGTAACTCATATCCTAGGACCAAACCAATTGCATAGCTCAAGTTGAAAGGGATTTAATCACCCTTTCAATGGTGAAAATTTGTTCTATAATAGTTCAGGCATTCCTGATGGGACCAAATTGTAATCAAATGAAGAGTTTTTGGTGTTTATATTCAATGTACCATCCTTTAGAGGCATTTTAACAAATATTAATGGTGACTTTGAGTGTATTAAATTGGTTATAGTAGCCCAAGTACTAGTTTAAGCAAATTTTATTTCATTTCTATCTTTCTCATGAGATTTAATGGCTAACTTTGATATTTATTTCTCTTTTATACAAGTTAGTGAAGCAAATCAAACTCATGTTGATCCTTTTTAGTAGTATATTAACCCTTACCAACAACCTAATAAGTCATATCAAACCTATAATGAGCAATATCCATCCTATAATAAGCAATACCCATTATAAAAAGAGTCTCTTTTTGCTTCACATGAGTTTAATTTTCCACATGAACAACCTCACTATCAAGAATACTACCCTCCTTCTTTGCCTCAATAGTCATGCAAAGATAATTCACCTCTTTAACAGCCCTTTCATCCCTCTAATAATCCTTTTCAATACCATGTTACCCTATTCCACATACCTACATTTCAAATCATTCTATCTCAAGTTTTAAGTAAAATCTCTTGGGCTATGATAGTTATATGTTAAAGCTTAACACACAAAAGGAGTATTGTCAAAGTGTTCCTAGTCATGTCATTCATAATGTGAGAGACTCATTATAGTTAATAAAAAGAGAGTGGGAATCTCTTGAGAGATTTTTTTTAAAAATACTCATAAGTGACATGCTAAACATATGTGGCCTAATGCAAATCATAAAACACAAGCTAATAGTTCATGAAGGACAATAGGTTCAATGTTATCATCCCCATGTGACTTAATCTACACCACCTTAGACCTATTATGTGACACATATTCTTCCTTAAAATATCAAGTCAAGTGAGATTCAAAGTGTCCCAAGTCCTTCACACATCCATCAAGCTTTCCCATCATGGAAATAAATCCAATAGTACATTCAAAAGAAGAAATAGGTTGTTGTTGAGAAGGCTATTATTGAGAATCAAAACAAGTTAGAATTATAGAGTTGTATTTCTAAATATATGGAAGATAATGAAGTTATATTGGCAAAAAAAACCACTTCTCTTTGTAAAACAACCCCAATAAGTGCTTTGATATTCCAAGTTTGAATCAGGTGGTGAGATCATGGGATAAACAAAGTGGAACAAACATAGATTGGGGAGTTGAGATCAAGGAAGAATGTGAACCTATTAAAGCCCCTCCCATCCCTCATCAAGATCCTAAAGCCTTCCCATCTTGGAAATAAATTCAAGAATTACTCCAATGAAAAAATAAATCTTTATTAAGAATATTGAAAATCCTAAGACTTTCCCATCTTTGAAGTCAATTAAATAGAGTGTTCAAATGAATAATGAAGTATTTGGGACAAAATCAAAGTTCAAGACATTAGAAATATGGAAGGATTCATTGGTTAATGGAGGGAAGATAAGGGCAATCACATTGATAATGAGAACTCAAAATTGGTTTTTGAAGATGAATAGTCTCTTCTTAAGGAAGAAATCCAATTTGTAGTTGTATTTCACTCACAATAAGGCTATGAATATGATAGTTCAATTGAACAAGAAGAGGATCTCATCATTGGAACACCTCTTAGTGAAGAGAGATGCAAATCAACCTCTGAAGTTGAAGAGAAAGGTGAATTTGATGGAGTATAAGTTGATCAAGGTTTTATAGTGAAATAAGAAGTTTATAAGGATCTATTAGGGGTAGCAAAAATTTGTTTTGAGATCCAAGAGCATGATTAAAGAGGTACAAATTCTAAGTCCTCAAATTGTGTTATTCCTACCTCTATATCATCTCCTATCAAGCTTGAATAAGGTCTAAGTGAACTAGATCTAGGTGAAGATCAATTGGAGGACTTGTTTGAGGTCATAGTATCAGGTTACATTCGTCTAGAGACATGTCATGGTCTAATTTAGATGAAATATGGTAGTTTTATCAAATAATGTACCAAACAAGAGGAAGGCAACTCTACAATATTGTCATTTAAAGAGGCTACTTCATCTGAAGATGATATTTATAATATGGAACGAAAGGGAGATCCCATGACATCTGAACTTGTTGAGGTAGCAATTGATCAATATGAAAAAGTCTCTCATGAAGTTAAAATTCCTCTTAGTGCTCATAGAGGGAAGTCTAAAAATGAGGCTATATAAGTTTAAGAGCAAGGCCAATCTTTGGTAATGATGGGTAATTTTCCAAGTTATCACCATGAAGTTCATGATAATATGTTATATTATTTATCAAATCAACAATATGTGTTTCAAGTTGTACCTCTTTAAGAGGGATGTCAAGAAAATGATAAAGAATTGTGGCAGTAGTACTTAAACATATCCAATAAATTTCAAATTCTAAAAGGGTTTACATATTATATTAAATAAAATAAAGATGTTTTTGAAGTTTTTCCTCTTCTTAGTGAGGTATTGGTTCATGAGAATTCAATCAAATAAGAGCAATATGTCAAAAAAGTAACAGTTGATATGCATGAAGAAGTCATAGATAATCAGGAATAACCTATGTATGAGGCATAAATGATATTGCTTATGCTAAGGAAATAAGATTTTAATGAGTATAATTTAGTACTTGACTCACATAGTTAGTTGATGTATAATGTAATGAAGTAAGAAGATCTAATGGCTACGCATGGGAACCATGATCATGCAAGTATCTCAGAATGTAGGTGAAAACTCTCATGTCAATAAAAACACTTGAATAGACCCCATTCAACATGTGACAGTATAATTTTATGGTGTAATGGTGATACCAAAAACATCCCATTTGATCTTGGAAGAAGAAGAAATGTTGAGGTTAGTTGTGTATAGAATATTGCTTATGTCGTGTCTTCCTTAACTGCCTATGAGCACAAGTGTGTGTTTTGTCTTACTTTGTGTGTTTTATTTGTGTGTTGTGCTTTTAGAGGTCAATTCAGTTATTTTGTCTTCTATCAAGGTCATTTTAGGTCTAATTTTAAGTAGTAGTGACTCTATTGACTAATGGATGGACTAGGCAACCATTCTAATATGCATAGCAAGCAAGCATCCCCAGGAGGTCTCCAAAGATGTTAGCCAAATTTTGGCTACCATAGACTAGATTCACAAAAAACATAACTTGTCATGTCTTTGGGCTTGTCTCCAACCCTTATATGCCTTGTAAGGTCTTCAAACGATCTTCTTAAGCTCTTATTAGCATAATTTAAGGTTATTTTGACAAGTTTAAGGCAATAATTTATGTTTGTCTTATGTTAGTCTATCTATACCATGGTGTGAAGATATTTGGTCAGATGATTTCAAAGGTTCATAATTTTCCCATAAATTTATTCTACCCATTCATCACCTTGTATTAACATTTCATACATGTTTGGAGAAGTTAAGGTTGATTTGCAAAGTTTAAGGTAAATGTAGTTGAAGAGAAAAGTCCATATAATAAATCCAAGATATGTCAAAGCCCAAAAAGATAAAATATCCATACAATCACACTTGTAAATTCTTGTAAAGGATTTATCTAACTTTAATACATGTCATCAATGTTAGATAATACCAGTTTTATAGGTTCAACATCCAAATGAGAGAAAATCATTCCAAAGATGGTAATTTTAGGAACTCTTACAAACTTGGAAGATCTTTATTTAGATGAAAATGTATTATATAACATCTCTTCATATTACTCAATTCATTTTCATGGATATAAAGCTTGTATGTGTCCAAAAATTCCAAAACATGCATCATAACCTCCATCGACCACTTGGTAGACTAGTAAAGGTCAATTTCATGTGCTTGATAAGCATAGAGGAGGTAGAGTCATGGCATGAAAATTTGGGATGAGGAAGGGAGTCTAATTTAATTTATTTTTGTGGAATTGGTTCTCATATTTGTTCCCTCATAGTTATAAAAAATTGTTAAGACCATCAAGTGGTCTTAACACCTATATAAACTACGTAGGCTCAATTTTACACAAGTTCCATGCAATTTGGAACTCATTGTACTAGGATTAATTTTTTAAATCTATATATGAGTCTATACAACCATATCAAATATTTATACATCAAGTTAACATATGTGATAAATTAGGTATCAAGAAGAACCTCAGTAAGAGATAGGTTGAAGGTTTACACTTCAAGTGTTAGAGGTCCCTAAGAGCATATAGGGTTTTTAAGTGATGTTTTATGGTTCCTCATGATGATAAAATACCTTATTTATATCTTTAAAGTCTTATAGAGGTTTTTAATTCCTTCCAAACCCTAATACATTAATCAAGACATCTTAGGTAGTACACCTTTATGGTCTGCAAACTTGAGTAGGCATTGTTGATGCTTTGAATATGTTTCATCTAATAAAATTCCTAAGACACTTAGGATAAGGTGTAAAAAACATTCAAGGTTATCCATCCATCTGGTCATTTCATACTAGTCCTCCAAGTAACATCTATGTTTCTAGCCTAAGGATTGTGTTATGAGGTTGCTTGCACAAAATGATTCGAAAATGTCTTATCTTGCATTATCAACTATATCATATGAGTGTCATGACCTAAAGGGAAGTTTAATTAGGACATGAATAAGTTTTCTTAGGTTTATATTACTAGGATATTTATTATGAAAATATTTAAATAACGAAAATGTAGACCTACAAGTCTAAAAATCTATAAATCTGCATTCATGTGAGATGCACACATAAAAGATGAGATTAATGTAGGCTTTGGTCTTAAATTTAAGGGAAAAATTAATTATAATATTTTTATAGTAATATAAGATATTTACATATAATTAAAGATACTTTTTGAGGAGAATACAAGACTCATATGGAAACTTGCCTAAATTGTCACACACAACCATGTATTGGAAGATTTTGAGAGAGAAGATGTATACTTGTGTTTTGAAAGTGAAGTATTGAAGGGCTATAAGGAATAATATAGTAGTGTGTTATCTCTATGACCTTGGATAAATTAAATACCAATTGAAAAAATTTGGAATCATAGTCTAATACTCAAGAAATCTAAACTACATACCTACATGCCAATTAGAGAGTGCAAACCTACTTTCAAGCATTGAGAGAAAATATGCAACATATGCATTGGATTTGGGATTATATGAGTAATAAATATCCATGGTATCATTATAAACTATTTAAGGTATTGAAAATATTATAGGATGATACAAAAAAAACATATCTCTAGAATATAGTCAAGATACCCCAATGACACTTACAAATATGATGGTCAAATCTGAGCAACTTGAGGAATTGAAGGCATATGAATAACATGTGATAATATAATATGGATTGAAATGAAACTATTTGAAACTTAATTGGTGAAAAAATTACATTTTAAATCTTTTATGACTATATGATCCTACCTTTAGATGTAGCAGGCCTAAATAAATACTTACAAACATACACAGGCCTATGTATGAGAATGATAGAAATGTTTGCATGTTGTGAAGAGAGTTTTAATATTTAAATTTTTAGTTGTATGTAAATTTTTTTTAAGGTTATTTCATGTTCTTTAATTCACTGGTCAAGAGAGGAAATGGTTCAAACAAAGACACTAGGGTCAATTACACTAGTATGCTCATAAACCCTAGTATGAGGTAATAAATATTAAAGAGAATCTAGAGAGGATATGTGGAAAATAATAAAACTGAGATATGTCATTGTGGATGTAACATAGATAATTGAGGTGTTTATAAATAAAATAGAACTCCAGGATAGCTTTTCAAACCATTTTACTCTTGTTTGTCTTTTTGAAAATAAAGAGTTCACTTGTGAATTTGCTAGTGGAGTCTTTAGTACAGATGTTCTCAAATGGATCTCTTCTGATAAAGAGATTTATGTAGTAAAGAAATGCTTAGAGAAGTTTATTTTAAAACTTTTACATCTACCATAATTTATTGTAAAAAAGACAAACAATGGTATCAGAGCCACAATGATCTTCTATTGTACGCATCTCTAAGCATTTCTTTACAGCATAAATCTCTTTATCAGAAGAGATCCATTTGGGAACATTTGTACTGAAGATGAAGCATCTACTAACATAAAAAATAATGGTATTAGAGCCACAGTGATCTTCTATTGTATGGATCTATAAGAATTTCTTATAAGACTTTTAAGTTTCCTTGCTTTGAAGAATTCTTTGAGAAAGTTATTGCATTGAGTCCCTAGCTAGCTAAATTGTCATAGGCCCTTTTTACTATGCATCTTTGTTTCTCTTTCCAAAATTATCACTTACCAGAACCTTAATCTCTTATCAATGGAATTTGGTAAATCCTAGATGTCTTCTACAGTAGAAATTCTTAATGAATCTGAATTAGAAGGAATGTATGAGCTTCCTCCTTTTACTCCTGAATAGATATCTGAATGTCCTGACATTGAGATTACAGAAGAAAATATTGAAAAAAGAAAATATCCTATATAAACCACCAGCTATTAAAGCTTCACATGCTATAATAAATTTAAGCTTTTAAAATCTAAATTTGTTTATAGGTCTACTTATCTATCTTTTGTTAAACCTTGAATCAAATCAGTTGAACTCTCTTTGAGTTATAATCCCAAAAGGAATTTCCAAACCAATTTGTTTTCTTTATTACTTGAACCCAAAATCAACAACATCCATTCACATGAAGATGTCAAATTTGTTCACTTTGGTCTTATCCGTGTCCATATTACTCCATTGATTCCTAGAAATATCAAGCATGTAATATATTTAGCCTTATGTGATAGATGCCAAGTCATCTTCAAACATTCTTGTCAAATATCTAGCCTTGGTCATTTAAATGATGAAGTAATGTGCTTTGAGTTTTGTCCAAACCTCTCTGTTGCAGTCCACGATAGAGGCTGTAAAGAAGTCAAGTTTGGATATTTAGATTGTTGGGGTTTATTTACCTCACTCTTTGGTTTAGAAATGTTTGGTGAGTTTAAATATGCTCCTAAAAATATTTTTTTTGTCTATAGTATGACTAATACCAACCATCTTAAGATCTTATAAAATTTACCATATGCACGTAGACTTAGTGGAACACTCCAATTGTAGAAGGGTCATATAGAGTCTATTGAGATACCCTCTGATTGGAAACTTGACTAGTTAAAAAATGTTTCCCCAAAAATGAAAGGTCAAGCTACTATGCATAAAAGTGATGGCAAGACCATCAGTATTCTTCATAGGTCTCTCTCTATGAATAATTCTTATATTATTTCTTCCTCCAAGAGAGCTGTCAAAATAGGTCACATCTTAATAAAATATGAGGAGATTAATCAAGGACCTAATCCCAAAGATTAGTTACCTTGCACATTGATGAATCTTCCATGAGAAGATAAATTAGAGTTCTATACAGAAAATAATGTCAGTCTATATAGAGGTGGACAGTGGCCTCCACACAAAGGAATATATAAGTAGCCTGAAGGACTTGTCCAATATTTTTCTACTACATTCCAAGGAGATGCAGAACCATTAAATGAGTTCAAGCAAAGAAATTACATTTCTAGATTTAATTCTCATATTTCTAAAAATTTTTATGACCTTTTTAAAGATTTTCTATACATCAGACATATTTTAAATTAACTATTTTAGAAGACAATACCAACCAAGTTTGTACAAATATGCAACAATAGTTATCTTCTATTGATACTAAATTGGCAACATTAGATGAAAGCCTTGACTAGTTAGTTAAGCAAGATTAGGAAGCCAAAGCCCAAACTCTAGCCTTAACATATGAGGTTAATTTTGGTTCTAGTTTCAAACCTCATAAGAAACATCCTAGTACTTCTCTGATATAAAGAACCCATGTACAACTCCAACCATGGTATCTAAACATAGATGATCTACTTAATCCATTAAATGAGATATCTGCCTAGTGTAATTCTATGAGAGTTATCACAGTCAATGCTCATTTAGATCCAGCAGGTACCACTATTTTTTCTTCAAAATTCTTTTGGGGGATTGTTACTCAATGGTGGGATTCCATTATAGAAAATGAATAGCATGAGTGTATGCACCATCAACCTAATCCTTTAGCTGCATTGTACCATTATTAATTAATGAGTTTGCTCCTCTAGTAAGCAACAGAGAACTGGAATCAAAGAAATGGCTTCTAAAGATGGAGCTCTATGATATTAAATAGTTTGATGCCTTTGCCAAGCAATTCAGAGAATTGACATGTGAAAGTAAAAGCTTTGGATCTACTGAGATTAAGTTAAAATTCTTGCATACTTTTCCATATAATCTCATAGATAAAGTCATTGCTTATATAGATCTCAAAAATTTAACCATTGAAGATCTATCTCTTTTTGATGTTATTGACTTTGCTAAGCAATAGGCCATGTAATTAGTCTTAGAGACTAAAACTATCCAAAATCTTACCAAGCATCAAGCCTCTCAAATAGCTCGTATTTTACCAAAAACAACCACTTTTAGTTGTTGGCCATTTGTCCAAGCACACAAGCAACAAAAGCAATGCTGCAAACACCTTTCTTTCAAGAACTATTCTTTTCCCCAAAAGCATTCTTATGCTCCTCCACATCATTTCGTCAAGAAATGTCGCACTGCTCATCCACCCTCTTAGAAACCTATTTGTTATATTGGTAAAAAACCTAGCCATATTTCCCCATAATGCCATTGTAAAAACCCCTATGTCGAATCTATTTTTACCTCCAATGTAGTAGCGTGGTGGGATATAGTTAACTCTAACAAAGATCTTTACCTACAGGATGACATCTATGAACCAATTCTAGATGATCTCCCTGAAGAAGACTTGAATGATGATGAAGATATAAAATCTCTCAAATCATTAGCTAATGATTTGGAGCAACCTCTTTCAAATATGCAATGGCCCTAGCATAATGACTATTCATAGCTTCCTTATGAAGCACATGGCAATTGGTCTCGTCATCATCAAGAAATTCTAGAATGAGACACTCAGCCACGAACTAGAGGATAAAATAGGATACAAGAATCTACTAGAGGGATACAACCCTCTATGCCAAAGATTCCACCAACTTTGCAAAGGCCTCAACATCCTCCTTTGCAATTTTAGAGCTCTTTCAAGCCCAATGCCTCTTGGATAAAGAATAAATTCACTAGCATAAAACCTCTAAGAGAAATACCAGCACCAACACTAGAGTCACAGTTGGACATCTTGTTACCCATAGAAAAAGAAGAAATGGATGAAGAAATAGAAATTTCTTTCTACTTAGATCAAGATTACTGCCAAGGTGATGCAGTAACGTCAAAGAATAAGTAGAATCAGAAGAAGAAAATGTTGTCTACTCTGAGAAAGTAGCTGTCCAAGATCCAAGGAGACAAAAACTAGTATGTACTAGTATTCTTCCCTTAGAAATTCTGTAGCCAGCTTATCTTAGCTGATTAATGGAAAGTTTGCCTAGTTTATAACCTTAGAAATAAATGGCACACTAGTAGATGCACAGATAGACACTGGAGATTCTCTCTCTTTTGCAAATTCAAATATCATCCATGATTGGTAGACATTAGATGAAACTCTAGCTTACAAAATCCTAGATGTTCAAAGGAATAGCTTTATATGTAATAAATACAAGCACCAATAAACCCTTAGGATCCAAGATAAAATCTTCTAGTGTGATTTCTTTGCTTTAGATAGAATGCCTATAGATATTCTACTATGAGGTGATTTTGTAGACAAATACTCACCCTATGGTTCTACCACAAAGAGTATCATGTTCACCATTGATAATGAAAGGCTCAAATTCATCACCTCATATATGCAACTGAGCAATTCCCCAGTTTAATGACCTAATTATCTGAACTAGTAATTCATGTTGAAATATAGTCCATAGGAGACAAGATTAGAACCACTATTTGTTTTGAAAACCCTCAATAGTTTTGGTCCAAATCTATGCCTGAGATGAACATCCAAATCATTGAAGGAAAGTACATGAAGATTGGGAAGAAGATCCCAATACTAGCATAGGATTACAATGATATGGAAATACATATCAAGGAACTAGAAAGTAATGGATTTATAGAAAAATCAACCTCTCCTTATTACTACTATGCCATCATGGTAAATAAGCATTTAGAGCAGAAAAGAAGAAAGAAAAGAATGGTTATCAATTATAGACCATTAAATGTCATTACTCAGCGTTTTCCATGTTCAATTCTAGATAAAAGCTATCTATTGGAGAAAGTAGCAACATGTAAATATTTCTCCCAGTTCATTTGCAAATCAAGATTTTATCAGATCATGGTCAAAGAAGCTAACATAGAAAAGACAACATTCAGCTACACATTTGGCCATTATCAGTGGAATGTTATGCCATTTGGCTTAATGAATGCTTCAGCATTTTATCAAGCTCATATGGATAACATCTTCAAAGGCACGTCACAGTTTTTGTGTGTATATATAGATGATATTCTTATTTTTAGAAATTCTCTTTTTGAACATTACTCTCACCTCACAACATTCTTTGAGATGGCAAAAGATGCAGGGATAGTCTTATCAGACATAAAAATCCAGCTCTATAAGACTAAATGCAATTTTCTTGGAATTATTGTCCAAGACTCCAAACTAGAAGTCTAGCCACACATCAAAGAAAAAGTCATCAATTTTCCAAAATAGCTCGATAAATCAAAGCTTCAAGCCTTTTTAGGATTATTGAACTACTTAAATAGTTTCTATCCTAACTCTAGTGGAGACAAGTTTATACTTCAAGAGCTTCTCCAAAAAAAGAAAGATTTTAAAAGGAAGGATGAACACACTGATGTTGTCCAAAAAATCAAATCAAAAGTAGCACTACTTCCAGAGCTTCATATCCCAAAATCTGACAACATGCTGGTTTATACTGATGCCTCTAACACTGCATGGGGAGGAGTACTTGTTTGTCTTTTTTAAAATAAAGAGTTCGCTTGTGAATTCGCTAGTAGAGTCTTTAGTAAAGATGTTGTCAAATGGATCTCTTCTGATAAATATATTTATGCTATAAGGAAATGCTTAGAGAAGTTTAATTTTAAACTTTTGCATCTACCACACTTATTGTAAAAATTGACTGTACTAGATTTTTGACCATTATAGAAAAAGATCATGGTCATAAAGATGGTCGTGGTTAATATATTAGATGGCAGGCTTTCTTTCATTAGTTTAAATTATCTATATAACATATTAAAGGTACTGATAATGTTACAACAGATTGGCTTAGCTGAAATCCACCTGTTACTTTAATGCATTAGCGTATCCTTGGTTTTAATTTAACCAGAATCTACAATCAAGGATTTTCCTCCTTGAACATTCTTGTTCAAGAACAAATTATCTGAGAAGGGTTACATCCAAGGTATACTTGGATTTCCTATGCAACAGGATAGGATCTATAGATGTCTTTCACAACATCTATTCAAGCAAATCATCATCAAAATACTAGTGTTATTGTTATAGAAAGGTTAAAAAGTGAATTTCTATTTCACCATTTTACCGAGCTTCTAAAATGTCCTTTATGGACATGGCTAATAAAAATTAGGTCCCCACATAATGAACATCTATATAGGTGGATAACAAGATATGGTCCACATCGTATCCATGAAGAAGAATACCATGAACAAGACACAGTGGTTCATACGATCATCAAAAGATAGCTATAATGAGAATCATATTTCTACATCACTCCTCACTGTCATGCATGTGAAGCTGGACCCCAGCACTGGCATCTTTCTAGTACATTCTAACTAAGGTGTCTTTTCCAGCCTATAAGTGAAGATGGCTTGCTGACTGAAGTGGAAGCAATGTTAGACCCACCAAGTCAGATGTCCTCATCCATCATGTCCAACAACATATCACTGTAGATTACTTTTAACGATGTAAAATATGATGGGACATGACACCACCTTGGCAAAGATTCTAGGTAGGACCTCCCAAAATGCTATAAATAAGCTTCTCCTCTATAGAGTTGGCATCAAAAAATTTCTAAGCATTTTATAAGTCTAGTAGCTTTATTCTAAGAGTATGCTCTTCTCTTGCCTTTTTTGAAGGATCCTAAGAATAAAAAATTTGAACAAAATATGTATAAAAGAGTGTAATAGCTTTTGAGTGATAATAGTGAAGTTGTAGCCATTCGGCCCCTGCCTACTATCACAAATTTTCTTGTAACAACTGCTATCAGAAGAATCATCAAGAGGAAGCATCTATTGACGTAAAAAGAATGGTATTGGGATCTTCTTCCAAATCTTCATGTACTTTCCTTCGATGATTTGGATGTTCATCTCAGGCATAGATTTGGACCAAAACTGTTTAGGGTTTTTAGAACAGATAGTGGTTCTAATCTTATCTCCTATGGACTTTATTTCAACAGGAATTACTCCTTGATCTCACAATTTTAATCTACATAGCCTAAGAGGCAGCTTTTCAAGCTTAGAATTATATGAAATTTTTACATGGGAAAAAATATCATTATTGATGTTATATAACCTTTTATACCTAATATTCGTGTTATTATTTAATTTTTTAAGCCTTGGGTCTTTTTTAATCATCATTAATATGATAAACATGTCTTAGGTTGTTAAGAAGGCTAAAAATGACTCGATGAGAGAGATAGTGTCTATAAACACTAAAAATTAATTGAATTTACATTTAAACCACTTGAACCTCATTAATCACTCTAAGAATCATCATGATAGTTTCTTTTACTTGTACATGTACATATGCATTAAATGTTTTATTTTTGTGATGTTTGGGATCAAAATAAGGTGTTTGACATTCTATAAAAGTGAAAAATATTTGAGAAGGTGGATTTAGGTGTTTTATATCTCCTTAGGTCAAGAAAATTATACATTTGAACATGTAAGTTATCTTATATGTATGTTTCTTGAAGGTAGTATGAGAAGGATTGTGAAGGACTAGGTTTTTTTGGACATTTCATGTTTCACCCACCTACACAAAGTTCCAGACCCTCATATTTGACATGGAGCATGCTTTGGAGGTCTAAAAAGTTAATCAAACACTTATCTAGAGTTTCAAATGTGTGGGAGATGTATGGAGACCAAAACTAGTTTCTAGGCCTATAGACCTAATTGATGCCTAATTGGAGAGAAAAACAAGGTACATAATTATAATTTCACTCAATGTCTAGTCACAAAATTTGGTAAAAATATGTAAGGGTATACTTGGTACTAGAAAATATGTTCATTTTGATAGGATCATCTAAATATTGTTATACACATGGATATTTGTGTGTTTTAAGGGCTATAAGGAATTAAGGAAAAGTACAAGATTTAGGTGCAAAATGAGGTGCTGGAGAGTACTTAAGGCTTCCAAATGGATTGATTTAGGTTTATCAAGATACAATGAGTCTTGTAATGTATAAATAGTACATTTATCAAGATGAAATTAGGATTTGAGGCTCTCAAATAAGGAAGTGTAGTAAGACAAATGGGCTTCAAGACACTGAAGAAGTTGTGATTATCATTTCAATGTTAGTATTAGAAGGTTCAAAAACTAATATAAGGTGTCAAGAACAATGGTAGATAACATTTAAATATTAATTGATGATAAATAATTCCACTTGTAACATTATAAGCCAATAAATGGGAAGTTTAAATAAGGAGACAAAGGTGTCAAGTAACTAGATAAGCCCCTACGCCATTTGGGAGAAGAAACATCATGAAATAAATGACACATGTGATTAAATATATTATGAAACTAATTTTCAACCTCTTTCTTGATTGTGACTCTTGCTCCCCACTTTTCATTACTCTCTCTTATGCCCCTTCTCTCTCTTATTCTTTCATTTTCTATATAAGCATCCTTGTTTAGCTTTATAAGTATCCTCCACCTGGGTATGGTAAAGCCCTGCCCATTTGTATACCTTTGATAAATTATAAACTACTAGTTTTACCTCATTATATGACTTTACTTTGTTTTTTTGCATGAATGATTTATACTGTCAAATGATTTGACAAGTTTTTCTTGGCATGTTGTCCTTTTCTAAAATCTATATACAATCTAAAAGCTTCTGTTATAGGTCATGTGAAGTGTCTAAGTGAAGTGTCATGGTCAAGTGATTTTTTATACTCATAAGTGTCACTCTATGACCTCTTTATTAGTCCTCTTATTCTAAGCATCTATCACAACCTCCACATTAAATTTCTTATGTGAGAGAAATAAATTAGGAGTAGTGTATGTTAACGTTAGTCTCTTGATCTATATGTGCACATGTAGTTGGTTCAAGTGATAAAATATTTTGGTGTATCACCCCCTTTATTATTTTTCTTTATGTTTTCCTTCTCCCTTTTCCTTAAGAGTTAGTAGTGTAGTAGAGCCTAATTGATACATCAAGGGGAGATATCCCTATAATCTATAGGTTTGGTCCACCTAAAGGTCACCCACAACCTAGGACCAATCCCATTGCATAGCTCAAGTTGAGAGGGCTTGAACCACTTTTTCAAGGATGAAAATTTTAGCTATAACGCTCCCTTCTTCCAATATATTAATTACAACATTAAGGATTTTTTTTTCCAAAGTTGAATCAATCTTAGACCACATATATTGACCTTATGATGGACGGTTGGTATCATTTCAAGAAAACTATAAGTGTAAAGGGACTCCATGAAAAGAAATCAAGATTTATTATTCAAATATATAATTCTAAAATCATGATAAAATATTCACCATTTCTTCATCCTAAATTGATCAAATCCATTGGTGGACAAGGGGATATGTTGTTGGAATGAAAAAAGTGCATTGACAAAATCTCCTACTCCACAAAATGACCATAAACATTTGTAAAACAAATGTTGGGTGGGGTATTCAAAGAAGATAAATGTCATTTTTGTCTTCTTACATTGATTTCCTTGTCTATTGATTATAGCTCAACCTAGGGATCAAGCATAGAGTGCCACTTCTTGAATTCATTTTGGATTTCATTATACTAATGTTGTATTAACCCTCTTTTTATTGTTCTACACTCAGTGTAAGTACTTATTTTTGGATTTCGAAACACTTTTAATTTTTGTTCATAACTCTATCAAGTTAATAATGGAAGTATCATGGAATCCCATTGGTTTTATATTTTACTTCTTCGAACAATTAATGTTTAGGAGGTGGAGTTGGAGTTTTGTGTAACTAGCGTTTAACTAGAATACAAAGGTATAGAGTTCAAATTCATTTATATGTAGTATATCCAATAATTATTATGTGTGTAATTCATATTTGTTCACTAAATTATATGTAGCATATCATATTTACATAATATATTCAGTAAACTATGCATTGAATGAATGACTATGCCTTAGCTAATGATTAATTCATTCTGTATGCAACAAATTAAGATAGATTTGTAAATTTTCCAACTTACTATATTCCAATCCCATGCAAGGTAATACTTCCTAAAAAAATCATTACATTGCTATTTATATTAGGATATGACCAATTGAGATCTATTAAACCTAACTAAGGGATCTCGTACCACACAACACCAAAGGAGAGGGTTTCAAATCCTTAAAGTAAATGACATTATTCAATGATTCTATCTAGGCATCCAATACATTAGATAAATCTAATATAGTGCTCACTGAATCTTGTGGCACATAATGGGATAGTTATAAAAAATAAAATAGAAGGTGCAAAGAGAACTCTACTAAAATTGATGTAGAGGTAAAATACATAAGGAGTACAACATTCATTTTACTAATTTATTCAATATCTAATATAATAAATTAAATATTACAAGTTAGGAATACTTATATTGACTTAAACCCACTATGCCTAAATCTCTCCCTTTTTCCAATGGTGTTTTTTAAGAGGTGGTTGTGTATTTGAAAGGATCACACTACAAAAATCAACTCTAGGGTAAAAAAATCCTAATTTGCATCCAAAATTTTTCCACAAGACATGTTTCTTTCCTTCTAAGGAAAAACCCTATGTAATTACTCCTCAAATATATAAATAACAAAATTTCAACCTATAAAAATGCAAAAATGAATGTTCCTATATTTAGAAATCAATTAAAGGGGTATTTATAGTCAAAGATTGACCCTAAGCCCTTCCAATCAACAAGGTCAACCATGTCCATCTTATTTAAAGAGAAAGATAAATATTAGGTCTCAAAACTGGTCAATTTGGATGATAAATTTCTGTAATGTACACTTAATCCTAAGAAGATTGATGGAGATGACATAGTAGGAAATTTTGAAAAGGGTGTATACTTAGTTAGGGGATATTTTTGAAGGTGAATTGCTTAGAGGAGTGTATAAGTGGGTTCTAATTTCTTATGGAGTTGGATAAAAGTAACTTATAGTATTTTTAGGTAATAGTATAGGGACAAAAAGTATTTTAAATCATCAAATATATACCCACCCATTTATTAGTACACCATTTAAGGTATACACTCATAGAGATTTAAACTCAATAGGATCCTGTAAGAGATAAAGCATTAGAAAATAATAAAGTTTAAAAATATTATGTATATACATATGCCACACTATAATATCATCACATTTCAATAATTTTTAACATGGGATGGTTCTTTGATAAATAAAATAGCAATGTACAATGCTGAGCTAAAAAAAGTGCAGTAAAAAGTTAAAACATAAATGAAAATAAAGAATGGAAATACATTCCTTCACTTAACTTATTGATATAGAATAAAATTTGTAGTGAAACAAATGGAATATGTTTCCAATGTATGGGACCTTATATGGACCTAAAAAATAAACCATAAATTTGAAACTTTTACAAAAATATGGATTAAGCATAGAAAAGTTCTCTACATTTCTAGGATTCCATATCTTTTTATGGTTTGGAAAAAAGAGATTATAAAAGCATAATTATGAGCAAAACATGAAAATTTATGATAAATTACTGGTAACTAAATAATTTTTAAATTTTAAATATAAATAAAAGTTTAACTTTTCATTTTTAAATTTACTATTTTGAGAAACCAGAGATGTGTGTAACCTAGAGGAGTTTTATGTTTTAACAGGTCCAAGCCTTTGGCTTAAGAATGTACAGCATTTTTGGGCTAAAATTCTTGGTTATTTTTAATTTAAAATAAACATAATGTGTATGTGTTATATTATATATAGTTCTTACATGTTATAACATGTACGCGTTCCTTTTACATTACAATAAAAATGAGAAAAGATCTCTTAGAAGGATTATCTACTTTGTCCCATGCAATGTGAAAGGAATGTGCACATGTTATCTTCACATTGCATAAAAAATGACAAATGATATATTAGACGTGTAAATTGGTATAATATCATATGGATTACTAAAATAAATGTTAGATATAAGTTTACATTTATATTGTTACATTTATATTCCTTATACATTAAATTTATTTTAGTAAATATAATAAATTAGGGTCACTCTACATTTGATAGACTCAGACTCATTATTACATGCCTTAAAATGTGGAAGATAGTTTTTAAAAATCTTATGTTATAAATAAATAGGAATTTTAGAGGTCTTAATATTTAACCTGGGGATTTTAGGGCATAAATTTTGAAAGTGATGTCTATTTTTGGTAAACATATAGTCATTTTTAGGGTTTTTATGCCTTTTGGATTGTTTCTTGACATTTATATGAGATATAGGTTTGAAAAAATTAAAATTTAAAAACCACTCACTTTGAACCCAAGACAAAGTGGTGTGATTTGGGTAACATATGTCACATTAAAGACATGTGTGCATCAAACAACCACTTGTGTTAATTTGACTTGTTCATCATCCCTCCCTCATCCCTAATCACTTCCTCCTAATCCCTCATCACCCGTAATCATTCTCTCCTCATTTTTTATTTTTCCTAATCACTCCTTAATTGACCCTAACCATCCACC
>JARHVA010004717.1:1322500-1387500 GCA_037957365.1 Torreya grandis
CAAACTATATCCATATAGTTGAGCCATGCCTATAGACAAGAGGAAACTAGGGTATTGGGTATTATATTAGGGGATTGTTAGGTGGTGATTAGGCCCTACTACCCCAAGATAAAGCCAATTAAACTCAACTCTATGTGGCCTTCCTTCCATGAAAGAGATAGGGGGACATGTCAATCTAGTCACTATGTTAGGTTCTTCCTCCTTCACCTCTCCTCCTTAGGCCATTTGAGTAAGTACTTCCATTATTGGGTTTAATGTACTTGGTTGATTAACTCATGGTTCTAATAGGTCTAGGGTATATAATAGTCCTTCAATCATATATAAGGGTTGACAACCAAGCCAACTATTAACCTAATACCCTTTCAAGCTTGGGATTAATAAAGATTAGTTGGGATCTATGGTTAAGTCTTAGAATCATGGGATCATGGAATCTCGGGATCTCTTCTCTAGTGGTCTACCTTCATTTCCCAGAGTGAACCCTAGAGTGCATATGATTGATATATGCGGCATGTAGTCTTAGAATAAAAATTCCCTAATGGAGGAAATAAATGTCAAGAACACCTTTCCTTTTATTATACCCATATATATAAGGTGTACCTACACTCTTATGACTTATATCATATAATAGTCTCAACTGAACCCTCTCCCTCCCCTTTATTTTTATTTTCTTTATATAAATGGGGATCTTAATGATTGAAATACAACATATGAGACTCACCAAACATTGCTAGTCACTCCTTTTTCTAAATAGGTTAGAATTACCCCTCTCCTTTTAATATATACATTTGATATTCAATAAGTTATAAATTATTAAAGATATGGTTATGTAAGATATATATACTTAGGATTAGATACAGGTATTGAAGAACAATATATGTCATAGGTATTTTATGAGGTATGGAATACATAATTATGTATGGAAATAAGGATAGGTAGGTAAGGCATACTCAAGTAGGTATGGAAAGAAAGGTAGGTCAGTATGGCATACTCAAGTATGTAGGAGGAAAATGATACATAGGTAGGGCATACTTAAGTACAATAAGATAGGTATGGCATAGTCAAGATCAAGATATGGATCATGTATTTAGGTAGGGCATAATCAAGATCAAGATATGGATCAAATATTCAATTAGGTAGGGCATAATCAAGTAGGTAAAGTAGGTATATCATACTACATTAGGTAAAGTAGGTAGGGCATAGTCAATGGTATAAATATATTACATACATAACATGATTCAACACTTATTTTCTCATTCTATCATTCAATAAGAAATCTTTCCTTACCAACAACAAAAGCTAAGTAAGTAGGGCATAAATAAGTAGGTAGGGAAAGAATATATGCAAGTTATAGATTAGGAAGCAAGAATCCCTTGATATCTAAGAATATATTATATAAAGGGAATGTATGTATGATAATTATATATATATATGTGATGATGTTTATCTTGCCTTATTAGGTAGGGCATAACTAAGTAGGTAGGGTAAGAAAAAAGGTATCTATCAAAAAGTAACTTTCCTTTGATATCCATGCCTTAATGTAGAAGCAAATAAAATCTAGATACTATGAAGGAAAAATTACATTAATATATTTTCCTCACTCCCTTGTTATCCATTGAGAAGGAAATATTCAATTGATATGTTATTAGGTGAAACAAAGTTAGACATAAAAATCCAAGCTTCCCTTGCCTTACTCCTTGAAATAAATGAAGTAGGTAGGGAAAGATTAAATTACACTATTAGGTAGGGAATGTTTAAGATTAGGGTAAGGACTTTTAAATGGTAACCCTTATGTATCTATGGTAGTCCCACATTCCTGTGTTATCCTTTGATATACTATATTGGGGACCAATGAATACTCAGAGTATGAAAATGTCCCTATTTTGAATTTGTTACCCAAATGGCCATGCCCAAGCTGTAAGAGACCCCTTATTGAAACATTATATTAAGGCATGTACCATTCATTCATTATATATATCAAATTAGGTATATATTAGGCTGGGTATAGATAGAGTTTGGTTTAGAAACACATTAGACTAGTTACCATATTGGAACACACTCTACCAGATTGGTGACCACCTATCTATCTATCTAGAAATCCAATCTACTATGGATATACTTTGGATATATGATCAACTATGTGGTTTAGATTAGAATTTTAAACTACTTTCATATCACCCTACATATATAGATATAAATTTAGAATCTCAACTCTGGGTTTGGGATTCTTAGATTCATTAATACCAATCTTTATATGTAAGTAATACATTTTAATCCCACCCTTTACTCAATTTCATACCTATTTGTTCTACTCCAGGGCATTGGATACAAACTCTATTCATGGTTTTGGTATAAATCAACATATATATTTGAATCCCACTAGATTATTAGATGATATATCTAATTTACTTATTATATTGAAAGAGGATGAGTGAAATAAGAGCTTCTTAGGGCCTTATTTGAGTGAGTAAAATTTGGAATTGTAAAATAATCCAATTTGACACAATCAAGAAACTAATACAACCACCATCAAAGTATTGGATGGAGTGATTAATGATGATGGAAAAGGAGGGAGTGAGTATAGATGATGAGTGATGATGAGGAGGGAGTCATTAGGCATGATAAGGGATGGTGAAGGTCAATAAGGTATTGATTAGGGAGGATATAGTGATTAGGGATTGTGAGGGTCAATGAGGGAGTGATTAGGGGTGATTAAGAACAAGGGAGGAGTAATTAAGTATGATGAGGTATGTTGAACTAGTGATTAGTGATGATGAGGGAGTGATTAGAAATGATGAGGCATGGTGAGGGTTAATGAGGGAGTGATTAGGGATAATGAGGGATGAGGAAGGAGTGATTAGGGATGATGAGGTATAATGAAGTGGTGATTAGGGATGATGAATGATGGTGAGGGTAAATAAGGGAGTGATTATGGATGATGGAGTGATTAAGAATGATGGGACATGTTGAGGGTCAATGAATGAGTTATTATGGATGATGATGGAGTAAGTATAGAAGGTGAGGGATGGTGAGGGTCAATGAGGGAGAGATTAGGGATGATGAGTGATGAGGAGAGATTGATTAATGATATTGATCAAAAATAAAGTAGTGATTAGGGATGATAAGGGATGATTAGGGTCAATTAAGGAGTGATTAATAATGATGAGTGAGTGATTAGAGATGATAAGGGATAGTGAGGGTCAATGAGGAGTGATTAGAGATAATGAGTAATGAGAAGAGGGTGATTAGGGGTGATGGGGGATGAGGAAGAAGTGATTATGGATGAGGGAGGGATAATTAACAAGTGAAATTAACACAAAGTGGTCATTTTATGTGTATATATCATCAATGTGACCTATGCTACCCCAATCACACCACTTTGGCTTGAGTTCAAAGTGAGTGGTTGACATAGTTAGATACATGGAAAATTTAGTATAAAAGATATTCCTAGCCAAAATATTAGCTATGTGGATAATGTAGTAGAGAATATTGATAAAATGATATAATAGGTTAAGTAAGTAGTTAATTTTGATGTAATTACATGTATTTTTTAGTTTTGTAATGTAAATTGATGAATATATTATATGGAGGGATATTATTTGCTTTATTGTTTGATATTCTAAATAAATGATAAATAATATAGCACTTGGTAGATGTAATTTAGCTAGCAATTTTTTGGGATAGATTGAGAGCTAAAAATCATACACGATTGATGAAGTTAGGATTTGGATATATTGGAGGTATTATATAGATGCACCGTATTCATTTTAGTGTTGACTTTTTCACCATGTTCTTAGGTACATGGAAATGGTCAACCAACACTTTTATGTGGGTGGTAGATGGGGATACCAGTGAGGTGGGTATCACCCTAGAGAATGTCCATGCGATCCTATGACTTCTTATTGTAAGAACTCCTATTATTTGTGATACCCATGAGTCAGATCCTGAGAGATGAGCTATAGCCTTATGGATGACTAGATCAAAGAGATATTTTGAGGGTTTGAGAGTAATTTTTTTTATGCTTATCTATTATACATTTTTAATAAATGGAAGGATATTATTGAAATTGTGACATATTATGTTATCTATCACAAGTTGGATGTGAAGGTGTCACTATATGTGGTCACCTTGTGTTGTTTGATATTAGACAAGGATATTATCTATGACCTGGGCTTATTTATATGGGTGAATTTGGTGCATGATTTGTATAACATTATTTCATGAGGGTAGATTTTTATGGGACCCTTTATTTTTTTGAGTAGTTGGATTTATTAGAGGTTTCCTATGTATAAAACTATAGGGTTACCCCATGCTATAAATGATAGTTTACCTTGTGTTTTGACATGGAGATAGGAACATGTGCTATGGGTTATACCAAATTTTCCTACATTAAATACTATCACCTCATGAGATATTATGTGGAAACCTTATGAAAGTAATGTATCTAATTGTCCTTCTTGGCCAACTATGTTTGAGGGACTGGGCCATGTTTGTATCAATGGTCATTATAAATGGTGGGTAGAGCTACATACCATTACATACATAGCTAGTTAGGGTTTCCTTCTCAAGTGACATATGTAGTAGTGCCTATAAATTGGGAAAGACATTATAAGGAGCATATGGGAACCAGAGGTTTAGGAGTGCCAACATATATAACTATATTCATCCACACTAATCGAGACATTGGTTAGAATGATGATGGTGGAAACAAAAAGAGGCAAGAGTAGTAATAGAGAAGGTCGAGAAGGCTATCGAGGATAATGTGGAGGTGGTGATCATTGTGCCATAGTAGTATTTATAGTTTACACTATGGTAAATATGATGATACAGACATTAGTAGGTATAGATGTAGGTGAAGGTGTAAGAGGAGGAAGAGCCACAGATGAAAGCAACCGAGCATGGAGATCCTATGGTAAATCCTACATAGATATGGTCCATAGAGTGATGAATTTATAATGGACCATAGTGTACTCATGTTCTCCCATGTAGTTTTATATTACCTTAGAGACATGCCCCAGTGGAGGTACTCAGTGGTCATGTTAATGGAGAGAGTTTTGTTTGGATATGTAGTTGATGTTTAATATGTTGTGGATAACTATACAAAAAAAAATTAGATAGATGATTTTGGGATATATATATATATATGGTTTTCATTATACATATACTTATGAGGAGGAGTTCAGGTGGTCCATGAGAGTGTAGGCAAAAGGTCAAGATATTTTAGATGATGTGTTATTGCATCATGACATGATTAACCTTTTTTTCCCTTTTCCACTACTTATGCTAGTTGGTTTTTATTGGTTGGTGATGCAACATGAGATCTACAAAAGATAACAAGATATTAAATAGTTACCAATAGGAGTGGATGATGGAGAGTTACGTACATGGTAGATAGTTGTTGGGGAGTAGCTAACTCATTTGGATACATATATATAGTTGGCATGTGTACAAGTATAGGTGACCAATCTGCAAAGACATATAGAGGGCCCACATTCAAGGACATAGTCACTGCAATGCACTATTCAAATGGGGTAGTGTCAAGGGTCTATGTGTAGTGTGGTCTGTCCACCAAATGAGTAGGATGGACTAAAATTATAGAGATTCTATTGCATTATGCTTGTAACATGTTTTTTAGTAGTATCAGACATTGGATCCATTGATGTATATATATATATATATATATATATATATATATATATATATATATATATAGTTATGAATCATGGATATTATGGATGCATGTATTCTATTTTTAGCACATGTATTTATTTTTTATATATGCTATGATAAAATGCATGATGTATTTTTAATTCTATTTTAGAAATTGTGAAAAAATGCATGGATAAAAAAAAGTAAAAAGTAAAATATATTAGATATCATGAACAAATATAATGTAAAATTCACTAAATCATGTTGGGAAGCATGTAAAATAAAAGATAAATAATTTTATAAAATACACTAAACTAATTTGAAAAAAATGCGTAAAAAATAACTAAATGACAAGTGGGATGAAAATGTAAAAGACCTTAAATCAAGTCGAAAAAGCATCTAAAACATAAAATAAGTAATTTCTAATAATTAAAATTTAAAACACACTAAATCAAGTTGGGAAGCATGTAAAACATAAATGAAGTAAAATAAAGGAATACAATATAAAACATACTAAATCATGTTAGGAAGTGTGTAAAACATATATAAATAGATTAAAATAATGAAAATGTAAAACACACTAAATCAAGTTAGGAAGTGTGTAAAACATAGAATAAGTGACAACAAAATAACAAGTAAAATGACCTATAAGTTTGTGTAAATCACTTGTTTATAAGAAGTATAGTTATTTTATGACTAAATCATGTTATGAAGTTTGAGTATACTTTGTGAGGAAATCCTAGTCCTATCCAAGGTCTTATAATGAAACTTAAAAAGGCTAAACCAATGAGGCAAATAGTAATGGATGGTAAATGAAATGTTTATGAAGAAGACATGTTCCTATCTAAGGTCTTATATTGAAACTGATAAAAAAGAGAATAAAATAGGTATGATCAGCTAACAAACAATATTCATGAAGGTGGAATACTGGGAATGTTATAATGAAATAAGGAATGGAAGAAACATGATACAAGAATTTGAAGTAAACCCTACTAAGTATGAGACATACTAAGTAAATATGTATGTGCTAAGAATTTATTATATGCAAAATTCAAAAGATATTTATTTTCAATAAACATAAAATGTTTTACATAAATAAGTCTAGTACTAATATCATCTCATGAATTTTATATATACAAAAAAAGTAAAATGGGCCTACCTTCCCATAACATGTTCCCCATTCCTTAGGACCCGTAATAGAGTTGTCAATTTACTATGAATATTGAGTACTTATGTGAGAAAGTAGGTAGAAATTATATAGAATTTTTTGAGACCTCTTATCCTAGTCTACTAGCCTACCACACCCCATTGGACCTTGACTCTATCATGATGCCAAGTGTGGAGTTTGAGCTTCAACTAGAAATAATAGATATGCTAAGATATGAATCACATATTTTAGTGTGATTTTGACTTTTGACTTTTTATTTTTTCCTTTTTACCATTTCCTTTTGTTTCAATGGTTTGGATTTTAAATTTTTATGACTTTTTATATTCCTCCTCTATATGGATTTAGAATAACCAAACAAGAGTGATAAAGGTGATAAAGACATATAAGCTGTAGGATTTGGTAATAGGATACAAAATACATAAATATTTTGTCATCTTTATAAATAATTATGCGTGCCCATAAACAAGTGTGTGATCTCAAGGCTAGCCATATGCATGATTTGTATGAAGGTAAAATAAAGGAAAAATGGAGATCAAATAGATCTATGTATGTAGTGATACACTGAGAAATATGATTATTAACTAATCATATGGTAAAGATAGGATATTAAAGGGGTGTGGATTTAGATCCATGTCACAATAGTCAAATTATTATTTAAATAAATGATATAAAAATCATAAGATAAATCATCAAAAATAAAAATGCGAGAAATAAATGAAAATGAAATTAATCCATGAAATATTTCTAAGAGATAATTAAAACATACAATAGATATATGCTCATGAATCAAATACAAATCATATGAAAATATAATAAATAATGTGATGAAACTCCATGATGTGATCACAAGTATTTATAAATTTCATGGAAAACATCATTCATAAATTTGATACATCCTTGTGTAACTATACTATGAATTTGATCAATGTCTCGTCAATATTTATAAAAAGTCATGAAAAGACTTCTTGATGCACACTGTCTAGTAAAAACATGGGTATGCCAGAAGAAGGATGATGCTCATGGGGTAGTTCTTAAGAGGGATACTCAATGAACGGAACTGATGATGAAATTTAATGAACATCCTTAGATCTATAAATAAATGTGGCTTGTATAGAAGGTTGAGCCTTTGTTTGTAAACATCTTAGAGTATGTGATTGAGCTAATGAATGTTTAGACTATGGGAAATCATGAAAGCACTATTATAAAACTCAACATATATATGTATGATGTGTAGTACACTAATTAAAAAGATAAGAAACTTACCCATATTTAGTGATGCATTCCAAAAGTATGTTAGGATGTAGGCTCTTGTCTATAAATTGTGCCTTCTCTGGGAGAAGTGTATTATTGTACCACCACAGCTATTAGCAATGAGTAGAAGAATGATTATGTTTACCATGAAATAAAAAAATGTGTATAGGAGAATACTATTAATGTCATCTATCTGTAATATAAGTAGGTCATGAAGCTTCTTGTTGTTGATGTGTATGACAATCTTTGGCCCAATGACTAGTAACTCTATAGATCTGATAATATGGATCATATTCTCATCATGTTAGTAAATGATAAAATTTAGGAAAAGGTAGTATGCCATCACCAATAGGAGGAGAAATCATAATAAGATGAGGAATAGGTTGGTTCACATTAAGAAATGAGATCAAAACAGGTCCACATAGTGTAACTAACATCTTTAGAGGATGTAATTTATAAGGATTGTGGTATCTAATGAGCTATTAAGGTCCTATCATATCATGGTCAAGAAGCATGCTATGAAGAGGATCATCAGTGATTAGAGGATTATTGTGTGTGTGATCCATATCATACTTGTGAACATCAGAAGAACTAATATCAAATACTATAGAAGGAGAAGGATATATATGAATATATTTAAGATAATGCTATAAAAAAGAATGATATTTAAGTATCTATACATTTTTAGCTTGGGTAAAACTAGATTAAAAGTGGTCATCTAAAGAATATACATCATAATAATAAAGAGTATGAATGTCAGTAGTACATGGGTCAAAGATTTTATCAGATGGAGCAGAATGATGAATGAAGTGTCTAGTTTTTGTTAGAGTGACCATAATGTTGTCTAATGGTTTTTTACGAGACCAAGGTCATAGAGAAAGAGGCAATTAAGTCATTATATGAGGAGAGATATTTTAAGTTTTCACTTAGACTAATCTCATTTGGTTCATAATAATATGGATATAATAAATTAAGTCATATGTTTCCTATTAATTGAGGGTTATCATTGTAACTTATCAAATATTTGACATGGTAATTAAAACATTGTGATTCATGAAATGGTATATTAGCTAAAATATCAAGGGTAAGTATTGTAAAAGCACATCATTCTTTAAAATGTTTAAAATTCAAAGGATTTTTGTCTCCTTAAATCTTGTATATAACACCATTATGGGGAAACTTAACATATTGGCATGTTAATGAGGCTACTAATCTCATGCAATGTGTCCAAGGTTTACCAAGAAAAATGATATAAGAATTTGGGAAGTTAAATATCATGCATTTGAAACATACCGTGATCTGTGGAAATATGATAGGAATCCAAACACATCTTAAAGGAGGCATTTATCTTATATCATATCCTTAACATGTAATTTGAGTAAATTTGAGAATATATTCAAAATATCCAAGTGTTTTAATGAAATCATGGGAGCCACATAAGTAATTAAAGCTTCATAAATTAATGCATGTTTATCTTGAATATCTCCTATTTGGATGCTAATGAACAATAGATAATCATCCACATGAAGAAATATCTCATTAGGAATCATTTAAGAGATAGGTAAATTAAGTGAAAGAGAAGTATATACCATTTAATCAACTTGGATAGATGTTTATTCACATTTTTGAAGAATTATATCTTCAGACCCCAACAAATTAGCTTCTTACCCCATGTTTGGGTGATGAGGGATATTCATTTTGAATAAAAGTTGCATTACAAGATTATGATGATGAGAAGTTCTCATGAGTTCTAAGAAAGGGATTTGAGATGCGAGATGTGAAAGTCCAAATACAGGATCCCATTCATCATATCCCATTAGAATTTTATCTTATAAAGGTTTGTAGTGTTGAATTAAATATTATTAGTGCATAGTGGAAGTACATGAAAATTGATGTTGGTAAATATTGACCTTTTTTTCCCCCAGGCCAAAAGGTTAATCACTTACAATTTAAATCTTTCCATGTCATGTTTCCTAACTTTGTTAAATAACCATCTTAGGTGTGTTTATCATTTTTTAAAGTAGTTTGATAAAATTAAGGTAATAATCCTTCTTGGTTTTGTGCTTGTCTAGCCATACCATGATATTTCAAATAGATTCAAAAGGTTTCAAAGGTCTAGAGTGCCTTTTTGATTCATGTAACACATTTCAAACCATACCATACTCCTTTTTATCTATACAAGTGACTAAAAAGATGTTAGAATCTCTTTTATAATGTTGTAACCCATTTCATGCCATTTCTTATGCCTTTTGTAATGCTAAAAATGGGAGTTTTGTAATAAATGGAAGGTAAGTAGTTTGGATATGCTTTTATCATGTTGCAATCATCTTTACATGGATTGGAAACTCAAATCATGAAACTCCATCATGGTATCCCAATCAAATATGGTAGTTTTCATGTCAAAAGAAAGGTATCTCAAATGGGGTTGCAAGATTTTAGTGTTAAATAACATATCCAAGAAATTATATAAATATATATATCTTACTCAAGTACAAATTCATGTATTGGAGTGAGTTTCAAGCTCAAACAAAGCCAAAACCTGCTTATCTATCCTATAAACTTCCTTGGCAACCCCAAAATGGTCAATGGTTTTTAATTAGTATATAAAAGAGAGAAAGAGTTATGAGGAATGATATTAGAGTTTGATAAGGTTACTTATGCACTATAAAAATATAGACAAATTTATCATATTTCTATACCCTCCTATGTGAATAATCGCTAATAAGTTCAACTAGTCAAAATACCCCATCATTCCTCATAAGTTCAATTTATAGTAGTTTAAGTGCATGAGTGGAATAAATAATGAAATGGATGATTGGAGGAGGACATGAAGAGATATATTATCCCTCTCAAACCATTTCCTAGTACCTAGTTGGCATGTGGGAACTATCAAAGGTAGGAGATATTCATTTTGAAGAAAGTTGTAGGTGGGTGACAATGAGTTTTGATGTTCTCAGGGTACTAGATAGCTGAAAGCATGGAGGTGAGTATCTCACAAAACCTTCATGTGTTCCTAATGATCTAAAAGTAAATAAAGGATCCATTAAATGCCTGTATGGTAAGAAAAACCCTCATAAACGTAGTGTTACTTCTAGGGTATTAGGTGCAATCATAAGGAGTAGTGGTAAGTTGATGAAAATATGAATTTTTTTCAAGCAATATACATTAAATTCGAGTCCTTGAGGATAATATAAGTTATTTTAAAGTGGAAATTTCATTAAAATAATATTCAATCATAGTATCTCAAACCACATGCCTACCACTATCTTGATAAAGTAAAAACAATGTTTACATGGGCAAAGATGGGTGTTTGGATAAATTCTAGGTGTCTTGTTGAGGATTTTCAACCCTAAAAACAAGTATGAGGGGTAGCGAATATGATGATAAGGAAAATATACCTAATTTTTTTTTATAAAGGAGACCTAAGTCAAGGTGGATGTAGACCTATAGGTCCACATTAATATCCAAATATGGGCTTTTTCAAATAAAGTAAGCCATGTGGAGACCCCCATGGCAGTCAATGCCTATTTAATGTTAAAATAACATTGAAAAGTTATGGAATATTATGAATAACTATGTTTAGGATTGAACTCAATGGGAATACATGCAATAGCCCTTGTGTAGGCCTATAGGAAATTGCATCTATTATTGCAGTTTGGTAGAGATGTTATTGGTAGGTAAGTATATGAATTTTTTCACTCAATTGTAAAATCATTAAAATAATCCCATACTCATTTTAAAAATATTTACACCAAATAAACATATGCAGTCTCAATAAAACACTTCTCAAATGGACTATAGGGAAATGGTGAAGGCCAAGGTGCACTGATCACCTGAGTATATTTATGGCCTTGGAGAGCTTCCCTTCAATGAATTTAGTTTTATTGTCATGGATAAAGCCTTAATAAACCGTTATCAAGAATTTAAACCCATTAATGTTCATGATAAATCATTTTAGTTACCTCTTGAGCCTCAACATATACCTAGTCTAGGGTTTTAGCCATTTCTTGGTTTACCTAGCTACACAAGGATTCTAACCCTCAAGTTTCACCTAGAGAATTATTATAAGGTATTAAAAGTGCATAAAAATATCTACTCAAGTTTCACATGTTTGAGGATGTGTATAGCCAAATCTCATTTTCCTAGGCTTAGAGACCTAATTGAGGGATAATAGAGAGATAAGTGGATTAAGTATACCGACATTAAGTGTTTGACCATGAGATTTCATACAAAGTAGGAAGAGACAAATTTGTACTCAAATATATGTTTTATTTTCCAAGAGAATATTTGGAATGTTCTAGAAAATGAGTTTTATATGTTTTGATGGCTACAAGGAGATGAAGATAAATATAGGCCTTAGGTGTGAAATTAAGTGTTAGAGAGTGTATGAGGCACCAAAGGGAGTTTATACAAGTTTTTAAAGGCAAAAAGAGGTCATTCATGGAGATAAGTTGTTTTCATTAAATATAATCAAGATTTGAGGCATTTAAGAAAATGAGATTTAAAGTTTTTATAATATCATTATCATGCCTTTAGTAGTTTGGAGATGTTCGAGTTTAGTTCTCATCCTCATTATGTTGAAAGAGACATTGTAATGGCCATGGATGGCATAAAAAAATGTCAATAAGGATGATCAAGGAAGATAAGTGTCAAAACAATATTTTTAAATCCTCTTAAAAAGAATTAATAGTTGCATAATGAGATGGATGAGTCATCAAGAAGGTTAAAAGTTACTTTACACCACCTATCATGAAAAAAAAGATTAGATGAATAATGCACATGTTGATATAACACTTCATAAATGCATCCTTATAGATTCCTCTTGCTTGTAACTTGTTAATTTTGAGATGAAACTTGTCATAAGTCTCTCTCTCTCTCTCTCTCTCTCTCTCTCTCTCTCTCTCTCTCTCTCTCTCTCTCTCTCTCTCTCTCTCTCTCTCTCTCTCTCTCTCTCTCTCTCTCTCTCTCTCATTCTCTTCTATATATAAATGCTTGCTTGGTTTTGTAAAGTATCCTCCAGCTACGTATGGTAAATCCCTACTCATATGTATTCCTTTGATCAATAAGACTACTAGTTTTACCTCCTTTTTTGACTATACTTAGTGTGCATGCATGTATAGCTTACCTATTTAAGTGATTTACTTAGTCTTCCTTGACATTTTCTCCTACTATAACACCTATAACTAGGTTTAAATCTTCTCTTATAAGTCATATGAAGTGTTTAAGTGAATTTTAAGGGTGGAGTGTGGTTATATATTCATTAGTGTCATTTATAACCACTTTTTTAGTCCTCATAGCCTAAAAATCTATTATAACCTCCACATTGAAATGATGATGTAAGAGATTAAGATTGGGAGTAGTGTATGATTAGATTAGTCTCATGGTCTACATGTTACATGTATTTGGTTGGTAGTGATCAATAAGTTTCGTGTATCACCTCCTTAGGTTTTTTTCATGTTATTCACATCCCTTTTCCCTTAAAAGCTATTAGTGTAGTGTTTTGAGACTAATTGATACACCAAGGGAAACTAGCCATATAATCTATAGGTTTAGTCCATTTAGAGGTCACCCAAAACCAAGGTCTAATCCCATTATATAGGTCAATTGAGAGGGCTTGAAGACACCTTATTAAGGGTGAAAATTTGAGTTATAAGGGATATAACATGTCTGGTGGGATAGGAGACTTAATCTATTGAAGAGTGGTTGGTGTGATTTTTAATGCATGGACCTTTAGAGGTGTGAAATAGAAACAACAATGGTGAACCCAAATATAATCAACTAGTTTTATTAGGCCATGTATGCTTATAAATAAGTGATATTTATTATTTGTTTTTCTCATGAGGTTTCATGGATGAATTTGGAGTAGACTTATGTTTTACCCAAGTTGGTGAGGCCTATCAATAGTATATTAGTCCTTATCAGTATCATGATTTTTAGGAATATAGAACATAGAGAAATATTAATTAATTAATTACATACATAAAAAAAAATGCAAAAAATACAACACAAGATAGACATAGATTTAATGTGGTTCACCCAATATGGGATATGTCCACACAGAAATAGCTAGTTCTTCTTCTTTTTTTAGTCCAATAAAATTAAGGGATAAAACCTACAATACATCCACTATAATCTCCTCTTCACTCACATACAAAATTCCACCATAATTATAATGAATTCATATAAAAAAGAGGGTTATATATAGGGAAAAAATGCATAAACATTATTTCTATGATTAGATATACAACCTAATAGTGAACGGGCCATATTTACTACAAAATTACAATATTTTAAAATGCATTTTTAATAAAATTTTGCTTTGAGGGTGATCTCCATGATTCTCCCACCCCTTCCCCCCCCCCCCCCAACAAACCTTATCAAAAATTGGCCATTATAATAAGATTAGGATCTACCATCCAACAATCTCCCATTTGGAGACTAAATACTACAACTCCACTGCTATAACTCTTCCATGGGCTTTACTTTAAACTTTGACCTTGGCATGTTTCTCATCTTCCTTGTTATCCTTGAAGACCTATTGAAGCTAAAAAACTCTCTAATTCTTCTTTATGAATACTTTTATTAGCATGTCTATAGGATTTTGACTTGTATGGATCTTTTCCAACTTTAACTGACCATCCTCCAAAACTAAATGAATGAAGTGATACTTGAGTTGTATATGTTTAGTTTTTGAGTGGAATGTTGAGTTCTTTACTAAATTAATAGAACTCTATCTATAATTGTACAACCTAAAATATTCCTACTTATGCCTCAACTCTTCCATGAACTATTGCATCCATATCATATCCTTGCTAGCTTCTGTATCTGCAACATACTTTGCCTTTGTAGTTGACAAAAGAACTATCTTCTATAATTTTTAAATATAACTAATTTATATATCACTAATAGTGAAAACATAACTTGTAGTGTTCCTCCTACCACCTAAATCTCCATCCATGTCTACATCAATATATCCTTGTAAGGTACCATTTTAACCTTCATAACATAATTTTCTATCAGTGGTCCCTCTTAAGTACCTAAGAATTCACTTTAATACATCCCAGTGCTCCTTTCCTGGGTTATTCATAAACCTACTGACAACTCCCACTACATGAAAAATATTTGGACTTGTGCACACCATAACATACATTAAACTTCCAACTATTGAATCATATGGAACTTTAGACATGTAATTGATTTCTTCCTACATTTTAGGACACTATTCCTTTCTTAATTTATAGTTCCTTCCCAAAGGTGTACTTACAAGTTTTGCATCATACATATTGAAATTGAATAACACCTTCTTGATCTACTCTTCTTAAGACAATGCCAATTTTATATTTTTTCTATCTCTTATTATTCCAATATCAGGGATTGGCTTTGTAGTACCTAAATCCTTCATTGAAAAATAATTTTCTAATTTTCTTTTGAGATCATTTATATCCTACATGTTAGACCCTGCAACAAACATGTCATCTGCATACAATAATAAGATAATATATCTACTATTATCTAATCTCTTAAAATAGACACAGTGGTTAGAATGACATCTACTATAACCTTGTTCTATCATAAACATGTCAAATTTCAAATACCACTGCCTTGGAGATTGCTTTAGACCATACAAAATCTTCAACCTACACACCATTTTATCCTTACCTTTTAAATTGTATCCCTATGGCTTCTCCATATATATTTCCTCCTTCATATCACCATGAAGGGAAGTAGTGTTCACATCTAACTATTTAAGGTGTAAATCTTCTACTGATGCCAAACTTAAAATATTTTTTATGTAATTCATTTTTAGAACTAGAGAAAAATATTTCATTAAAATTAATACCTTTCTTTTGTGCAAACCCCTTTACAACAAGTCTAGCCTTGTACTTCTTTTTTCCTCCATCTTTTTTGTTCAACGTATAAACTTATTTATTCTACAATGATCTTATACATATAGACAACTAAACTAAATCCCATGTTTGGTTTCTACCTACATTACTTCTTCATATATTTCTATTTGACCACCATTAGACAATAATAAATAGTAAAGTGAAGGAGAGTATCATTCAGGGAGTCTACTTACTCTGGTAGATCTTCTAACTACACTTTTAGGAGTTTGAGGTACCTATTATTGTAGTTGTTTTACATTCTAATTTTTGGGCACTTTTATAGTTTCATTTCCTATGTTCTCATCAAGTACTGCATATTTTGTATTTGGTTTTTCTTGTTTCTTTCACTAAAACTAATCTCTGTACATGACCTTCTCATTAAAGATCACATCTCTACTCCTAATGGTTTTATGATTTTCAAAATCCCATAAATGGTAACCAAAATCATTAACTTCATATCAAATAAAATTACATTTCTTGGATTTTGATTCAAAATTGGTTCTATTTTCTTTATCAATATGGTTAAATGCTTCACAATTGAAAGTATTAAAGAAGGAATAATCTAGCTTTTTACCTATCCATGATTCTTCTATAATGCCACCATCCAAAGGACTTGAATTCCCTCTATCAATTAAGTAAACAATAGTATTAATAACATCTACACAAAAATATAAGGTCATCCTTTCATGTAATCTCGTGTTCCTTGTATGCTACATGATTGTCTTGTTTATCCTTTCTAACACACCATTTTGTTGTGGTGTTCTTAGAACCATCTTCTCTTTATAAATCTGATGGGATGAACAATAATTAACAAATTTCTTGATGTAGTATTCACCTCTATTGTCTGATCTGACACACTTTAACTTATTTCCTCTCATTCTTAACCAAAGCATTCCATTTCTTAAAAGTATCAAAAACATTAGATTTTTTTATATTCAATAAACCTAATTTTTTCTAGTTGCATCATCAATAAAAGTAACATAATAAGAAGAGACACCAAAAGATGATACTTAAGGTAGTCCCCATACATTTGTATGCACAAGCTCTAACTTTTCATCCTTATTTATCTTCCCAACTCTAATAAATCTTCCTCTCTTCTATTTTTTGTACACACAATGCTCATACAATTCCAAATCCACCTTCAAATATGGCAATAAATTATTTGAGTGGTGAACTTGCATCCCATTTTCACTCATGTTCCCAAGTTTGTCGTTCCATAATTTTTTATCTACTTCTATAGAAGATAAATAAATAGAAGAGTTAAAATTACCATTATATAAATATAATTTACCTAAATTCTCTCTTTATGCTATTACCAGTGATCTTTTAGTTACCTTCCACAATTTTTTTAAAATGTAACTCTACATCCCTCACTTCTCAACTGCCCTGGTAAAATTAGATTTCTTGTCAATTCAAGAACATGCTTCACCTCTTTTAACAACCATTTGTTTCCATTATATAATTTTATCTATATCTTACCCTTTCCTATAATCTTATATGGTTCACCATCACCTAAATAAACATATCCAAAATCCAGTTGAACATAGTCTTGAAACTATTTCTTATGGGGTGTAGCATAAAATGAAGGCCATAAATATAAAACCTAAGAATCATTAATGTTATATAAAGAAAGGATTAAATAATATTATAACACATCACTTTCTACATTTATTTTCCAATTTTTATCTTGTTGTCCATCTCCTTGTTTCCAATTTTGAAACCAATAATCTTTCCTCAAGTGTCCTTTCTTCCCACAAATCCACCACACCAATCTTCCTCTAGATTTGGATCTTCCCTTCTTAGACTTACCATGATTCACTCAAAAATTTCCTCTATCCTTTTATCTTCCCCTATTCTCTATATTCAAAGCATTACCTGAAGTCTCACATGTGCTTTTTTATCACATTTCCTCTCTAAGAATAACACAAATAACATGATCAAACTTTAAAGTTTTTGAACCAAAGATATAATTACTCACAACCATGACCAAACCATTCTATCTTTCTAGAAATGAGCATAGAATCAAAAGAGCCCTAACCTCATCATTAAAATTTACTCTACAAAGCTTAATTGATTTATGACCGTGTTAAATTCATTTAAATGATTAGCAATAGACCCACCTTCTAACATTTCCAAGTAAAATAAATGTTTCATAAGAAATACCTTGTTAGAGGTTGAGGGTTTTTCATTCACTCTATCTAGTGCTTTTATCACATCCACTATTGTCTTTTCTTTTGAAATATTGAAGGCCACCAACATTTCTAGGCACAACCATATTATTCCTAGTGTTTTTTTATCAAGAACCTCCCAATCTTTATCCTTCATAGTCACTAACTTCATTGCTATTCCACATAATTTTAGGAAAAGATCCTTCTGATATAGATAATCCTCCATTTGCATTTTCCATAGATGGTATTTTTTCCATTGAAATTCTCAACCTTAAAATTTCCTTCTTCCATTACTCCCACTCGAACCAGGAAGCTTCTTTTCCTATCAGTTTATCTACAAAATAAACCTTCAACTATGATACTAGTTGTTAGGAATATAAAAAATAGAGAAATATTAATAAATTAAAGATGTGAATAAAATGTAAATAATACAACACAAGATAAACACATATTTAACTTGGTTCACTCAATATGGTCAATGTCCACATAGAAATAAAAAGTTCTTTATTCTGTTTAATAAAATGAAAGGATAAAACCTATAATACATCCACTACAATCTCTTCTTCACTCACATATAGTGTGCCATCATAATTATAATGAAATCATATCAAAAGGAGGGTTACATATATGGAAAAAATACACAAACATAATTTATAATGTTAGATCTACAACCTAATAGTGAATGGTCTAGATTTACTATGAAATTAAAATATTTTACAATGCATTTTTAACAAAATTTTGCTTCAGGGGTGACCCCATGATGATCATAGTGGGGGGAATTTCATCCCCACACCCCCCTATCTAGAGCTATGCATTATAATAATATCAAGATCCACCATCCAACACTAATGAACCATGTTTTTCCTATGTTGATCCACAACATCCCTATAATGACTTTACTTACCCTCCATATGATGACTCTAACTATCAATGTGTCCAGTCTTGATATCAAGATATCCATCCTCCCTCATTTCCTCACCAACCTTACCAATCCTATAAACCTTCATATCAGTCCTTTCAATCTTTCTATCAATAGGAGTTAAGAGATAAGGATGAGTGCATAATAATGTGAATCTAAGCTAAGAAAGAACAAGATTCTCAGATGGCCATGAATATGTATAAGTATGAAATGGAAATGAGAAATATATATGGGAATGTATAAATTGTAGAGTTATCCCTAGTCATCTCATTTAAAATCTAAGGGACTAATTATAGTTTTCAAGGAGTGAGTGGGTGGCCCTTGAGAGGGGAAAAAAGCATGCCTTAAAAAATGAAAGGATGGAAATAAAATATTTGATTCAATTCATGGATGATAGATTATTAAGATGGGAAGATAAATAATTTATGTTTCTTCATCATCAATCATCTTCTCCTATCCAAAATTAGTCCTCTTATTCTCCTAATATACTCAAATTTGTAATAATCCATCAAAAAAAGATTGATTCTATGAAGGCCTCACTCATTATTACTCAAGTTTAACTTGATCTCCCTCATGAACCTTATCTTATACCCTTAAAAATAATAATTTGATGAGTCTCAAAATCAAATTTTAGGATTCTCTAATCCTTATTTCACCCCACAAGTTGTAATTCACCATCAAGAAGAGGCTCATAAGTCCAAAACCCCTAATTGTAACCAATTAGTAGATTTATGGGGCAATAAATATGAGCCATGTCTAGATCAAGAAGGTTAAGCTAAAAATGATCTTGTGCCTATTCAAAAATCAATCACCTCTCCTCAAGAGCCCCAAACCTTCCAATCATGTAAGGCTATCTATGAGGGCATTGTAAACAAGAGAGAGGTCCCATGATTCATGCAAATTCATGAACCTATTTGAACCTCACCACTCCCTCTTAAACAACCTAAAAATTTCCCATAATAGAAGTTAATTGAAGAGATATTTTAAACGAATAAGGAGTGAATATGAAATCATATCGAGATTTGAGGGATTGGTTGGTGAATGGAGAGAGAAGATAGATAAGCTCATTGATTGTGAGAGCCCCGAGTTAGTTTGTGAGATTAAATGGTCCATAATTGAGAAAGAAAATGCACTCTTGGAGATTAATAATGGTGAAGTAGATGAAAGTGAGAAAATGAAGGGTATGAAGATGACTCTTCAAGTGAACATGAGGAATAACTCATCATTAGAACTCCCCTCGATGAAGATAAGAATAAATTATTCTTTGAAGATGAATGAAGAGATTATCTTCATCACGTAGTAGCATAATTTGAAGGAGAAAACATTTTTGAAGAATCAAATCCCAAATGAGGTGGTTATAGTAGTAGCACAACCAGGTAGTCATCTCATTAAGACCATGGATGATGAATAACAATAGTTATTATAGCTTCTTAATTAATTGGAACATTTATATGTAATTGAGATACATTTGAATACCTTAGAAGATGCCTCAAGTAGCCTAAAAGAGGTAAAAGTTTATTGTGAACTTCCTTCTTTGATTGAAAGTGTTGGTCTCCCTTCTTGTTATAAATATTAATTGGTTGAGTCAATAATTTAATGATCTCAAGGAAATCTTTGCATAAAAAGTATCTATGAAGAAGTTGAAACTAGTCTAGAAATAGAGGATATCCTATTTGAATAATATGAGGTCTTGAGAAGGCTTGAAATAATTTCTAATAGATATGAATCAATCGCCTTTGAATATAAAAGTACAGTTACAAATAAGGTTGTAATTCTCCCAAGTAATCAAAATGAAGTTCATGATAACATGACAACAACTAGAAATTTTATTGAGACACATCATCAAGAGGACCATCATATGCATCATGCATTCTCAAACCAACATGAAGAATTATAAGATGATAGGTGCCAATAGGACTTGGAGATTTATAATGAATTTGAGGCTCTTAAATTGCCTATACCTCTTATTGGGTAGTTTGAAGATTATTTTGAGGCTCCTCTCCTTCTTGAAGAGAAATGTGTAAGTCCCCAAGAGGTCTTCCAAGATCAAAAACATCATTTCAAGGATCTTATTTGTGGATTGAATATTTTGTCGATCAATGTACTGATAAACAAAATAGGTCTAATCAGCCAAAGTAGGAAGATTGGTCATCCAAATGTGCATTTTGTACCACATCAAAAGGTGATTGATCTCTCCTCTCATCATGGGGAGGTTCCCTATAGATATGCTAGATATATATAAATAGAAAATAATACACAAGGGTAGGACAAACCATCCATCTCTTTCTTTAGAGATGATGTGTGAAGATTAAAGGAAAAACTCAAGGGAAATGACATACATCACTCCTCTTCTTTCAGAAGTACTATTCAACAAACCATAAGAATACTTCTAGTAGTAAATGCAAAGTGTAAACAAGGATATAGTAACCAGAAAATCAAGATGTAGCACAAAGTCTCCACTTGAATTTCTCAAGAGTAAGATACGAAGGACAATAAGGGCACAAAGTCATCCCAAGGTCCTTTACATAGAAATGAAAAGAAAACACACTGAAAGGCAATTATGGGGGCACAAAGTCTCTCCATAATTGACTCTTTAGGACACCTTCCTGACTAATGTCACTAATTCAATAAACTATAAGCTTCAACAAGACAATGATAGATTGACATAAAAATATGTTGATAATGATCACATCATTCATATTCAAAGGTTCAAAGATAGGGTTGGTATCCTAGAATGTGAAAATGATAAACTTAAAAATAACATCATCTATTTGGTTAAATGTAGTAAGGCTACCATGTATGAAGGAATTCAAAATGTTCTGCTTGTTGAATTAAAGGAATAGAGAATATATCAAAGAAAAAGACATAAGAATAGTTTCCTCAAAAACAAAGATATTATAGCACAAAGTCTAAAAAATCACTTACTTTCTTATTCCAATAACAAAATATGATCAACAAACTAAGCTCAAAGTCTCAAAAGTGCCTTTGAATTTGGGCAGAGTTTTTTTTCTGATTGTCAAAAAAGAGATACATTTACAATAAAAGAGAGTCCCTTATATAGCCACTTCAAGAAGGACTCGAGAACAGTAACACATCATGTTGCATTGAAAACTATTAGGAATATAGGTTGGAAATTAGGGGTAGCTACCCATTTGTTTTTCTCAATGCAGAGAAACAAGTCACGCTATTGAAAGTTTACATCTTTCAATGTCCACCTGGCAATCTGATCCTTCCTTCATCGTTCCTTCTTTTCTAGTTAATTGAATCGTGTCCTAGATTCAATTTGTTGTCATGTTCCTTCCTCACTTTCTACTGGTCATGGAATTAAAGACTATGAATGCATTCGAGTCTATAGATTCAATGGATCAACAATTATTTCATGAGCTTTAAAATTGACATTTGCGCACCCATCACTACATTTTCAATGGCTAGTTCACTGTCTTGAATTTGATGTCTTCTGGCGCGTCACCCCTTGGTCTTTCTTTAGATTTTCTATTTGGCACTTTCCCAAAAATAGCCTACCCTTTTAGGCCTTAATAAATGATTTACTTTGGATCATGAAGATCCCCTTGCAAGGGTATCTTCCCTTTGGATGGTCTTTGGATGGCCTTCGGGCTTCTTTATTCTAATAGGTCGCTAGATTCTTCTTTTAGATTTCTTATTTTACATCTTCCTGAAGGGAAGGTGACCCTTCAGCTTCAGGGAAGTGTCCTTCAATTTGGTAGTTAAGAGTCCCCTACAAGGGCACCTACCCTTCGAGGACCTTTAGTGACCTTTTCTTTAGAGTCTCTCGGGGCTTTTTCTTTAGCAGACTATTTCTTGGGCTTTCCTGCAGAAAATTCCCATAGCTATTTTCCCCGGGCTTTATCCACGGGCAAATTCCCACAGACAAAAAGTCCAAGGACAAATTCCCATAGATAAAAAGTCCATGGAAATTTCTCGTGGACAAATTCCCATGGGTAAATTGTCCGCAGACATTTCCCGCAGAGAAAAAGTCTATGGAAATTTCCCGCGGACAAAAAGTTTGTGGAATTGTTCCATCCGTTTGCCTTGGTTATTTCTTCAAGATTTTTGCATGTAGCTTCTCCAAATTCCTTTGGACTTTTTGTCTGAAGTAATTCCTTCAGACAAAAGTCTAAAGGAATTATGCCTTAGACTTTTCTGATTGACTTAAACATAAATCCAAAATAATTTACCTTTTGAGGCTTCCTTGAAAATGACCCTTTCGAAGGGTACTTTTGTCATCTAAGTGCCCTCCATAAGGACACTTTTCCTTTGGGAGGATTTTTGAACTTTTGCATTTGAATTGCTTGGTTGAACCAAGCCGTTGAACCGTTTGATTGAACCATTCCATTGAACCAAGTCGATGAACTGTTCCATTGAACCACTTCATTGAACCAAGGCAATGAACCAACCAACGATGAATTAAAGTCAATGAACCGCTTGGTTGAACCAAACATTGAACCAATATATTGAACCAAGCTTTGAATCAAAATGGTTCAAGCTGATGGTTCAATTGAATGAACCTGCCTTTGAACCAATTCGTTGAACCAAGCTCTGGTTCAACGATTCAAAGAAAACATTGAACCGAATGATGAACCATTTGATTGAACCCAAGGATGAACCAAAGTGTTGAACCTTTTGAACTTTGAACTCATTGAACCTTTGAACCAAAGTGGTTCAATGGTTCAATGGTTCAAGACTTCTTTGCTTAGTTTCTTTCTGATGAATATTTTTGATTAAACCAAGGCACTGAACCAATCTTGAAAGTGACCAAGTGTTAGAAACTGATTCTTTTGGTTGAACCCACTTACAGAAGCCTTTGAACCTATAGAAATGAACCTGCCTATAGAGTCTATAGAAACTAAGTCTATAGTTTTCTCTAACCTTGAAAGAGTCCATAGAAATCAACCTATGAAGCCCGTTGAACTTAGCCTACAGAGTCCATAGATTTCTCTTCCTGCTGAGTCCATAGATTCAAGCCTGCTGAGTCTATAGATTTAAGCCTACAGAGTCCGTAGATTTCTGAGAAGCTTGAAAAATGAGGAATTTGAATGCCTAGGACAAATTTTGAAAAGGGAAGAGACAATTTTGGTATGTAGGACCAAAATAGTTCAAATGTTGTCCCAAAAATGAGTGATATTTTTTTGGGGACAACAGCTGGCTCCAGTTGGGGAACTTCTATCAATTGCAAAAAGAATTGAAGGGAGTAGAATCTAAAATCTCTAATGTCTTCATGTGTAATATTGGGCTACAGATTCATGCTACCCAGAAATGAAAGGCATAAAAAAGGAAAAAATCAAAACAAAATAAAATTAAAAACTGTACAAATATACATATATATAGATGCAATGATCTGACACTTCAACAGTTGAAGTGTTTCAGATGCTGCCCATTGTGGGGCAGAGAAAAGAGTGTGCCATCTTGATATTTCAATAGAAAGTTGTTTTCACCAATGTGATGATGGATTATCAATGGGCCTCTCCAAAGGGAGTCAAACTTTCCATGCATCCCCTTTGGTTCTCTCCTTTTGTCCCACATCAGGACTTGATCGCCAATTTGGAAATCATTATTTTTGGCCTTCTAGTCAAAGAGTTTCTTTACCAGACTTTGATGAGCAACAATTTTATCCACCACCATGGTTTTCTATTCCTCCAAATTAGTCAGGCACATGATTCTTTTATCAAGAGAGCTTTCATATGTCTGATCCTCAATTGCCTTTGCCAATTTCAAGGCTGGCAATTCTAAGGTGATTGATATCTCAGCATTGATACCATAAAGAAGTTGAAAAGGAGACATACCAATTGCCATCTTTGGTGTGATTTCTTTTCCCATAAAGCATCAACCAATGCTTTGTGCCATGTCCTTTGATTGTCATCTGCTAGCTTCTTGATGATAGTTACCAGGTTCTTATTGCTGGATTCAGCTTGTCCATTCCCTTGTAGAAAATAATCAGAAGAGTGAGAGAGTATAACTCCATAATGGAAATAGGATTGTGTAATCTCCTGAGAGGTGAAACAAGCTACATTATTTATAACAATTTTGATTCAAACTCCAAACTTGGAAATGATATTCTCTTTGAGAAAGTTGCATACAACTTTTGAAGTAGCATGATTAGTTGGGATTGCTTCTACCCACTTAGTGAAATAGTCAATTGTTGTAAGGACATAATCATGTCCAACACTTGAAGATAGGTTTATTGTCCCAATAAAATTTATCCCCCATTGATGGAAAGGTTCTTCTATGATCACTGGCTTGAGAGGCATAGAAACTAACTTGGGTCTTCCAACAAATTGCTGACAGAGTTCACATTTTCTCACCCACTTATGTGCATCTTGGAAAAGAGTTGGCCAGTAATACCTAGCTCGCAGAATCTTGTGAGCAGTCACAGGAGCAAAAAAATCTCCTCCACAGGCCAAATTGTGGAAAGATTTCAAAATCTAGTTTTATTGCTCTTTGTCTACATAGTGAAGGAATACTCCATCTATGCTTCTCGTGTACAAGCCGTTGTCCTAAAGGACAAAATTTGAAGCTTTCAACTTGATAGTCCTCCTTTCTTTGTAAGACAAATGAGTAGGACATTCACCATAAGTAAGAAAATGAGAGATACCTGAATACCACTCATTGGTAGTGGAAACAAAAAGGACTGTTGGAGTATCTTCCACTTCAGCTTCTTCACGCTATGTGTCTTCTGGCTTATTGTCAACAATTAATTGGCATAAGCCTTTACCCCTGACCAACTTTTTCGATTTGATATCTAGATCAAACTCTTAGATTTTTGAAATCCAATTACCTCTTTTTGTGCCAAACTCCTATTGAGTTAATATAGACTTGACTGTTGTGTCAAAAACTAAGGCAATAATATGTGAATTCAAAATATAGAAGTGGAAATATTTGACTGCTTTCACCAATGCATAAGCATGCCTCTCTACATTTGAATACTTTATCTCATGGGTTTTGAAAGGGTAACTCATGAAATAAATAGGAGATTCCATACCTTCCTTGTCTTATTGAACAAGAATCACTAAAAGAGTGTGTTTAGATGCATAGCTGTATATGATGAAATCTTTGTTGTAATCTAGACAAACCAAGGTAGGGGCGTGAGCAATGGCAGTCTTGATATCCTTAAATGCTGACTTGCCTTCATTAGTCTAGCTGAAGATGGTCTTCCCTTTCAACATTTTCACAATGTGTCTAGTCTTCTTAGCAAATTTGGGGATGAATCTCCATAAGAAATTCACCTTTTCGAAGAAATAATGAACAAATTTTTTGCTTGTAGGGAAATTAAGCTCTTGAATAGACTTGACTCTGTCTGAGTCAATCTTTATGCCTTCTTTTGACACAATGTGTCCAAGGAGTTTCCTCTCTATTACTTCAAAAATAGAATTCTTAGGATTGAAGGAAATACCATTCTAGCGACAACGCTCCAGCACTTGTTGTAAGTGGCGTACATGATCAGATCAACGCTTTGAAAAGACAATCAAGTCATCAAGATATACCACTATTAATTTACCAATCTCATCTTTTAAAGCCATATCCATTTCTCTCTGAAAGGTATCATCAACATTTATCAAGCCAAAAGGCATTCTTGTATATGCAAATGTACCCCAAGGTGTGGTGAATGCAGTCTTGTGTTGGTCTGCTTCACCAACTTCAACTTGATTATAACCTGAGAAGCCATATAGCATTGATAACATATTTGAACCTATCATTTTTTGAAGCACTTGATCCATAATTGGCAAAGGATAATTATCTTTTAAAGATGCTTTATTTAGATTCCTAAAATCCACACAAATGCAATTTTTGCCATTCTTCTTCCTTACAGGCACTATGTTTGCAATCCATGTGGAATGATGGATTGGGAAGATGATTCTAGCATTTAACATTTTTTGTATCTCAGACACAATAGTATCTGATATTTTTGGATTGTACTACTTGGATTTTTGCTTATAGGGCATTGAATCAGCGTTGAGAGAAATGTCATGGCAGATTTCATCAGGTCTGAGAGACTTTAGGTCCTCTTAAGAATATGCTAAGACATCCATGTATTGATGGAGCAAAGTGGTGAACTTGAATATTTATTTAGGGGTGCAACACTTACCAATGTTAACCATCTTGGGATTTTTTTTAGTGGTTAGATTCACTTGATCGAATCCCTGAGAGAAACTTGAATCTGTTTGTTGATGAATCTATCATGTTTATCAAACAACTTCTCAAGAGAAACCAGGCCTTCGGGAATTTTGTTTCCTTTTAGCTATAAGAATTCTTCATTAATATCTAAACTAGATTCAGAGGCTAATTTATACTTCTGAGGTTCACTACATTCAAAATGTAATTGTTCAAAATTGTATTTTCATTCTAGGAAAGCAATGATTTGATGATCATCATTGAATACTTGCCAATAATTAGCATTGTCAGGAACACCTGGTCTATAGACTAGCTCAATAGTATACCTGTCTTCTTTGAAATCTGAATGAGGAACTAAGAGTGTTCCTAAAATAGCAAGTGCATCAGCTCTGTCATTAGACTCTCTGGGTATAGCAGAAATGTTGAAAGCATCAAAGCTTTCAATTTGGTTCCAAACCAGGTTGCGGTAGAGGTGTAATATTTCATTCTTGGTTTGGTAAAGATTTCTTACTTGATAAACCACTAATTCAGCATCCCCTTTGGCATGAAAAAATTTGATGCCTTTTTCCTAAGCAACCTTCATTCTAAGCAGCAGAGATTCATATTCCGTTGTATTGTTAGTGTTGTTAAATTATAGTTTGTAAGATGAAGGAAACATATCTCCTTGAGGAGATATCAACACAATCCTAGCTCTTGAACCAGTAGAGGAACAACTACCATCAAATTCCAAAGTCCATATCTCATCTAATACTAATTTTCCTTTAGACATTCCTTCATCAAAGATGGAGGGTCCTTCTTCATCTGTATTTCAGCCTACTAGTTCTTCTGCTATTCTAGTTGAACTGATTTTTGAGTTGACACTTTCAAGACTTATATCAGATCTTTCATGTACTTCATCTGTGGATAGAAAATAGTTACCCATACCTACAGATTCAAAAAGGATTTGAGCTTCAGGGGCTGATGTCTGGGTGACCACATATTTTAGTTTCTTTTCAGGGAACAACCTCTTCATTATGCCTTGGACAGGGATCCTTGCCTCAGATAGATCCATGCTTAGTTCTCCTCCCACATCCTTACAAAAATTTTGTCCAATAAAAATGCCATAGGATGTTAGGACATCAACCACCAAGACAATCATCTTGATTCTCTTGTCCGAAAAAGCTGCAAATGCAAATTGGGCATCTTTGATTTGCCCCAGCAATGGTACTTGCTTGTTCTCCATGGAGAAACATCTCCTAAATGTCTTGGTCAGTGTGAGACCTAGAGACTCAACTAATTTAGTAGGCATGACATTATTACATGTGCCTGAGTATATATTATAGTTACTCAGCTTGTGGCCATTAACTAATAGAGAAACATAGAAAGGTTCTATTTTTCCAAGAGCAACTGGGGGAGTAATGACAAGATTATTTGGAATAGGTGTGTTCTTTGGAGAATTAGGAATTACCTTTTTATTTTTTTGTCCTATAGGGACAATTTGGTTCTTGACATATTGGACCAACTTATTCAATTGATCAGGATTAGACTACAAATATTCGAACTCAGACATTTGTATTTTTGTCTTTTTGACATGATTATGTCAAATGGCTGAATTGAGTTAGGTATAGAGAAAGGTATTTCATACTTTTGAGTTTTAGGAGGGATGGGAGGTGGGGTAGTTTGTGAATTTGAAGTAGAAGGGGAAGGCACAATTGATGTATTTGCCTTTTGGGTGATCACCGAATCCTTTAATTGAAAAGGCAGAATGGTTCCACGCTTAACAATCATGACTACTAGTTGAGATTCTTCTTATGTCTTCTCTTTGTCAACTTGCTGGATTGATTGGTTCTTGGACCTGGTAAACACTGCATATGATCCATCAAAAGCTTCTCCTTTGTTTTCAGGTTCATCCTGGTAGTTTAGAAAACCAATGTGGGAGTCGCCACCTGATTCTTCTTGATTTTCTTCAAGGAGATCAACATCATTTTCTTGATTCAATTCAAGTTGGAAAGAGAACTCTAATTCTGCTTCAATATATTCCATTATTGAATTGGTTGGATGAGCTTCTAGGTAAATTTTCTCTTGTGGGGGAGGAAGGTGATTCTGTTGCCCTTGATTCCTGGCAGCATTGCCCTGATATGACTGATTTGGGAATGTCCTTCTATATGAAGGAGTAGAAGACATTCCTTGAGCCACTTGCTTTTTGAGAGCAAGCAACTAATTTGCCAACTTCTGCACCATTAGATCTATGGTGCTTGTAGATGAATATTTAGAATATGATGAAGGTCTATTTCTTTTACCTCAGTGGCCAAACATTGAGCTGTAGTAAGATCTATTTGACCAGCACATCTCAAGAGAAAACTTACTTTAGGTAACTAAGAATTAATGAAGAAACATTTGAGATTCTCAGTTGTAGGTTAAGAAATTATAGGAATTCTATTTCTCAATTTGTCAAATTTGGCTATGAAGTCTCTCATAGGCTCATAAGGCTCTCTCTTCATCTATGTAAGTTGAGCCAAAAGTGCATGTGCATCTTCTGCAAGTTTGAATCTAGCTTCAAAGTTATCTTTGAGAGTATTGCAATTAGTCAATGAGTGAGCCTGTAGATGATAAAACCAATCTATAGCAGCACCTTGTAGTGTCTCCACAAAAATCCTGACTGCTACATCTTCAAATTCTACTCCAATTACTCCACAAGCTATGCTGAATGCTGCAATGTGCTCATCAAGATGAACTTTCCCATCACCATAGAATTTGGGGAAATTCTTCCTTGAAATGTGTGAAAGCTCATGTAGAGGTGGAGTAAGATTGAGAGGACCAAAAGCATTACCTCAGGGGCCTTGAACAACCATTGTAGGATTATGAAAAAGAGGGATAACAAATCTTAGAGGCGTAGTTATTGACAAAGCTTTATCAATAGTAGAAGTAGATACTTCGTTTGACAATGGAGATCTAACTTTAGTAGGAGGAAAGCTCTTGGTTTGTTGGAGATGAGATGGTGAAAGAAATAGATCAAAATCACTTTGTTATACCAAATTGAATACAGGGTCAATGATACCTTTAGCCCTTTGGCTTCATGTATACCTTAAATCTGCCAGATTATCAAACAAAAATGGAAAAGAATTAACCTTGCTTTAGTTAAATCTTGAAGTTTTAAACTATGCATTCTTTCTCAATTATTGTGGAGGTAAATGGATAGATTATAAATGGATAATGGGTATATCCCCAATAGAGTCACCAAAAACTATTGGTTGAATATTTTGTTGATCATCGTACTGATAAATAAAACAGGTCTGATCAGCCAAAGTAGGAAGACTGGTCATCCAAATGTGTAGTTTTTACCACATCAAAAGGAGACTGATCTCTCCTCTCATCAAGGGGAGGTTCCCTATAGATATGATAGATATATATAAATAGAAAATAATACTCAAGGGTAGGACAAACCATCCATCTCTCTTTCTTCAGAGATGATGTGTGCAGATCAAAGGAAAAACTCAAGGGAAATGATAGACAACACTCCTCTACTTTTATAAGTACTATTCACCAAACCACAAGAATACTCCTAGTAGTAAATGCAAAGTGTAACCAAGGACATAGTAACCAAAAAATCGAGATGCAACACAAAGTCTCCACCTGAATTGCTCAAGAGTAAGATACAAAGGACAATGAGGGCACAAAGTCATCCCAAGGTCCTTTACACAGAAATGAAAAAAAAACACACTGAAAGGCAATTATGGGGGCAAAAAATATCTCCACAGTTGACTCTTCAGGACACCTTCTTGACTACTATCACTAATTCTACTTGTTGAATTAAAGGAATAGAGAATATATCAAAGAAAAAGACATAAGAATAGTTTCCTCAACAACAAAGATATTACAACACAAAGTCTGAAAAATCACTTGCTTTCTTATTCCAATAACAAAATATGATCAAAAAATTGAGCTCAAAGTCTTAGAAGTGCCTTTCAATTTGGGCAGAGCCTCATTCTGATTGTCAAAAAATAGATACATTTACAATAAAAGAGAGTCCCTTATATAGCCACTTCAAGGACTCGAGAATAATAACACATCATGTTGCATTGAAAAATGTTAGGAAGACAGGCTGGAAATTGGGGGTATCTACTTATTTATTTTTCTCAATGTAGATAAATAATTCATGCTATTGAAAGTTTACATCTTTCAATGTCCACCTGGTGATCTGATCCTTCCTTCATCGTTCCTTCTTTTCTGGTTAATTGAATCAGGTCTTAGATTCAATTTGCTGTCCTATTCCTTCCCTGCTTTCTGTTGGTCATGGCCTTAAAGCCTACGAATGCATTCAAGTTTTTAGATTCAAAGGATCAATGGCTATTTCATGAGCTTTAAAATTGACATTTGTGCACCCGTCACTACATTTTCAACAGCTAGTTTGCGTTCTTGAATTTGACGTCTTCGGGTGCGTCACCCCTTGGTCCTTCTTCGGCTTTTTTATTTGGCACTTTCCTAGAAAGAACCTACCATTTTAGGCCTTAATAAATGATCCAATTTGGGTTAGGAAGAGCCCCTCACAAGGTTATTTTCCCTTTAGATGGTCTTTGGATGGCCTTCGGGCTTCTTTATTTCAGCGGGTCGCTAGATTCTTCCCTCAAATTTCTTATTTTACATCTTCCCGAAGGGAAGATGACCCTTCAAATTCACGGAGGTATCCTTTAATTTGGTAGCTGAGATTCCCTCACAAGGGCACCTGCCCTTCAGGGTCCTTCAATGGCCTTTTCCTTAGAGTCTCTCATGGCTTTTTCTTTAGCAGACTATTTCTCGGGCTTTCCTGCAGACAATTCCTGTGGGTATTCTACTCGGGCTTTCTTTGTGGGAAAATTCCCGTAGACAAAAAGTTTGGGGACAAATTATTGTGGACAAAAGTTCATGGAAATTTCCTGCAGACAAATTCCCCTGGACAAATTGTCTGCGGACATTTCCCGCAGACAAAAAGTCTGCGAACATTTCCCATGGATAAAAAGTCCATGGAATTGTTCCGTCAGTTTGCCTTGGTTATTTCTTTAGGCTTTCTACCCAAAACTTCTCTAAAATCTTTTAGAATTTTTTTCTTAAGGAATTCCTTCGGATAAAATTCTGAAGGAATTATGCCTTAGACTTTTTCGGTTGACTTAAACAGAAATCCAAAACAATTTACCTTTTGAGGCTTCTTTGAAAATGACCCTTCTGAAGGGTACTTTTGTCATCCAAGTTCCCTCTACAAGGACACTTATCCTTCGAGAGGCTCTTTGAACTTTTGCATTTGAACTTCTTTTTTGAACCAAGCAATTGAACCATTTTATTGAATCGTTCCATTGAACCAAGTTGATGAACCGCTCCATTGAACCACTTCATTGAACCAAGGCAATGAACCAATCGGCGATGAATTAAAGTCAATGAACCGTTTGGTTGAACCAAACATTGAACCAAGATTTGAACCAAAATGGTTTGAGATGATGGTTCAATTGAATGAACCCACCTTTGAACCAAAAGACGTTGAACCAAGCTTTGGTTCAACGGTTCAAACAAAGCCTTGAACCGACTGATGAACCATTTGATTGAACCCAAGGATGAACCAAAGCGTTGAACCTTTTGAACTTTGAACTCATTGAAACTTTGAACCAAAGTGGTTCAATGGTTCAACGGTTCAAGCCTTCTTTGCTTATATGCTTGCCGATGAAGATTTTTGATTGAACCAAGGTAATGAACCAACCCTGAAAGTGACCAAGTGTTAGAAAATGATTCTTTTGGTTGAACCCACCTGCAGAAGCCTTTGAACCTATAGAAATGAACCTGCCTGTAGAGTCCATATAAACCAAGTCTGTAGTTTTCTCTAACCTTGAAAGAGTCAATAGAAATCAACTTATGAAGCCTGTTGAACTTGGCCTGTAGAGTCTATAGATTTCTCTTCTTGTTGAGTCCATAGATTCAAGCCTGCGGAGTCCATAGATTTAAGCCTGTAGAGTCCGTAGATTTTTGAGAAGCTTGAAAAATGAGGAATTTGAATTCCCAAGAAGAATTTTGAAAAGGGAAGAGACAATTTTGGTCTGTAGGACCAAAATAGTTCAAATGTTGTCCCAAAAATGAGTGATATTTTTTGGGGGACAACATTATTGAAGTTAAATATGTTTTTATCCCCATGAGTCAAGAATCATTCATGTTTGAGTTGATTTCAAATGTCAATATGAGTCATTAGAGGAGTCTTAGGCTATACGATGAATATTCTTTCATTGACAACATGTTTATTACTAACAATTCACATGAGAGTGTTGTAAATGAGTAGGCAAGCAATAAGACTATTTCACCAAGAATAATGTCCAAAGAACAACTTACTCTACCTCATTTCCTATCCCATGGAGAAAAAGTTGGAAGAAATTTTCCTTTTGATCTAGGAGGAAAATATCTCAAGGTTAGTTATTTTCAGTAGTGTTCATGTGTTTTGTTTTCCCTAAGTGATTTGTATAAAAAGTTTGGGTCTTGCTTTAATGTGTTGTTCTTTTTTTTTTATCTCAGTTGTTTCAAGTAATTTTCAATCAACTGTCAAGGTTAATTCAAGTCTAATATTGAGTGAAATATGACTCCTTACCCAATGGAAGGATAAATTTACTAGTCTAGTAAGCATAAAAGGCATGCTACCCTTGTGAATCACCAAATTATTAAAAAAATTTGTCCCCAAGGCCAAAAATGTCATCCCCTATAATTTAAATCTTTCCTATCATGTTTTATAACTTTTTTAAATAGCCATATTAGGTGTGTTTAGCATTTTTTTAAGTAGTTTCAATAAAATTAAGGTAAAGATACTTTTTGGTCTTATGTTTGTCTAGCCATACCATGATATGTCAAATCTATTCAAAGGTTTCAAATGTCTAATGTGTCTTGTTGAGTCACTTAACAGATGTCAATTCATCTCATACTCCCTTTTTTTATGTAAAAGTGCTTAAAAGGATGTTGGAATCTATTTTCTAATATTGCAACCCATTTCAAGTGTTTTCTTATGCTTTTTGTAAAATTCAAAAGGAGAGTTTTAGAATAAATGGAAGGTAATCAATTTTTATTTGATATTATCACATTGCATTAATCCTTACATGCATTGGAAAATCCATTAATGCAACTCAATTAGGGTTTCCCAAACAAATATCATAGTTTTTAGGTCTCTCAAAGGGGGGTTACAAGTTTTCATTGTTGAATAACATATCCAAGAACATTAAAAAATAAATATATATTATTAAAGTATAAATTCATGCATTTGAGTGATTTTTAGGCCCAAACAGAGCCAATACCTACTTATCTCTCCTATTGACTTCCTTGGTAAACCCAAATATGATCAATAATTTTCATTGATTATGCAAAGGAGATAGAGATAATTAGAAGGAATGATATTGGGAGTTGATAAGACTAATTATTACCTAAAAAACTATTGACATAGTTCTCATATTGGGATCCCTTCTTTTATGAACAACTACTAAAAAGTTCAGGTAGTCAAAATGCCCCCTCATTCACATAGGCTAAATTTCTAGTAGTTTCAGAGCATGAGTGGAATAATGATTAAAATTTATGATTGGAATAGGTCATGAATAGATATTAAATCCCTCTTAAAACATTTTATATTACCTAGTTATAAATTAGGAATAGTCAAAGGTAGGAAATCTTGAGTTTGAATCAAGTTACAGGTGGGTGATAATGCATTTTGATGTTCTCATGGTCTTAGATAGTTGAAAGTATGGAAGTGAGGATCTTAAAACAAACTCATGTATTATTAATTATTTTAAATTCAACTAAGGGTCTCTTTAATTCCTATATGGTCCAAAAAAACCTCATAAACATAGTGTTACTTCTAGGGTGCAGGTGCAATCACAAGGAGCAGTGCTAAGTTGATGAAGACATGAGATTTTTCAAGTAATATACATTATTTTTATGTCTCTAAAGCCACTAAAAGTCAATTTTAGGTGGAAAGTGTAGTGAAATAAGTCTAAATAATGATAGTTCAAGCCACATCCCTACCATTATCCTCACAAAGGAAAAATAAGGATTTCATGGGCAAAAATGGGTGTTTGGAGAACTTCTAGGTGCCTTGTTCAGGATTTTAAACCATAAAAACAAGTATTAGGGGTAGATAATATGATGATAAGTCAAATAAATCTCAAATACTTTATAAAATATACCCAAGTGAAGGTGGATGCAGACCTACAGGTCTATAAACCTAAAGGTCAACATTAATAACCACATATGAGATTTAGAAAAGATAATAAGGCATATGGAGAGTCCCAAGGTAGTCATTGCCTCATCCAAGTGTAAAAAACATTGAAAATTTATAAAATATTGTGACTTTGTATGTTTAGGATGAAACTCAATGCAAAGACATGGACTAGCCCTTGTGTAGGTAACAAGAATGTGCATCTACTATTGGAATTTTGGTAGAGATGTTATAGGTAGGTAATACAGTAAATGAAGTTTTTCACATGATGTTAAAATAATAAATTAATACCATATTTCTTTCATATATATTTACATATAATAAACATCTACAATCTCAATAGATCTCTCTACAAATAGACTGCACATAAATAGTGAAGGCTAAGTTACATTGATTACTTTAGTATATTTATGATCTTAGAGAGATTTCATTTAATTAATTTAATTGTATTATGATGGTACATGCATTAAAAAACCATTATCAATAATTAAAACCCATTAATTTTTATGATAAATCATTCTAGTTATCTCTCAGGCTTGAGCATACTCCTAGTCTAGGGTTTTATCCATTTATTGGTTTACCTATCTAGACAAAGTTTATGACCCAAAAATTTGACCTACATCATGATTAGGAGTTCATAAAATTGAATCAATAACTATCTTAGAGTTTCAAAAAAGTGAGGGATGTGTAGATCTAAATCTCAATTTCTTAGGTATCTAGACATAATTTAGGTCTGAGAGAGAGAGAGATGTGGATTAAGTATACCTACATTGAGTATTTGATCATGATATTTTTATCAAATTAGTAAGAGCCAAATGGGTATTCAAATATTTGTTTGGTTTGCAAATAAAATCTATGAAACATTATAAACAAGGATATTTAAATGTTTTAAAGTTTATAAGGAGATGGAGACAAGTATGGGCCTTAGGTGTGAAATGGAGTGTTAGAGAGTGTATGAGGTACCCAAGGGGGTTGATAAAATTTTGTTTAGGTAGATATATGTCATTCATGGATATAAGTTATATTGATTAAAATATAATAAATATTTGAGGCATTTGAGAAAAGGATTTTGTAATGTCTACAATATCATTATCAAGTTTTTGGTAGTTTGAAGATGTTTGAGTTTACTTCTCATCATCATTATGCTGAAATATACATTGTAATGGCCATAGATGGCATATGAAGACCTCAAGAATCATGATGAAGTAAGCTAAGTTTCAATAAAATATTTGTAACTCCTCCTATAAATAAGAATAGGTATTTGCATAATAAAGTGGATGATTCATCAAGAAGTTCAACAGTTACTCAATGCCACGCCTCATCAATGAAAAGATCAGATCGAGAACACAACTATTGATATGAAAATTCATAACTTCTTACATGTACTTTTATATTTCTTGTAAATTTTTATTTTTAACTTGTCACTTATCAAAAGTCTATCCAATGCTCTCTTTCTCACTGTCTCTCATTATATTTTATATATATAGCCTTGTTTGATTTCTTAAAGGATCTTCCACCTGAGTATGGTGAATCCATGCTCAATTAGATTCCTTTGATCAATAAAACTACTATTTTTACATCCTTATATGATTATAGTTAATTTATATGTATGGATAATTGATATAGTTAAGTGATTTGCTTAGTATTCATTGACATGTTTTCCTATTCTAATAATCATATGTAGTTTGAAAAATTCTCGTACAAGTCATGTGAAGTGTTCAAATGAAGAGTAAGGATAAGAATGGTTATCCATTCATTACTATCATTTTAGACCTCTTATTTAGTCATCCTAGCCTAAACATCTATCATAACCTCCACATTTAAATGGTGATGTAAGAGATTCAGATTGGGAGTAGTGTGTGTTTAGATTATTCTTATGGTCTACATATGCACATGTATTTGGTTGGTAGTGATCGATAAATTTAGTTTATCACCTCCATAGTTAGGTTTATTTCATGTTATCCCACTCCCTTTTACCTTATAAGCTAGTAGTGTAGTGTTTTGAGCCTAATTAATACATCAATCGGAGCTAACCCTATAATATAGAGGTTTAGTCCATTTAGAGGTCAGCCAAAACCTAGGATGAATCCCATTGGATATCTCAATTGAGAGGCCTTGAATACACCCTCTTAAGGTTGTAAATTTGAGTTATAATAGTAAGGTGTATTTGATTGAATTTTATTTAATGTAGGATTACTATTTATATTTTATTGTGTTGTCTTAGATGATGTGGTTGAATCATTAATTGATTATTGTGTTTGAGAGGAAGACATAACAATGATATAATGTTTTAAGGTTTTTGAATAATGTGTCTTAGTTAAAGAATTATTATAATTTATATTGATATTATGTGAGTCATTGTTTAACTATATCATTACATTTGACACATTTGAGTTTGTTGAATTTATGGGAATTTGTTCCAGTTGACCCAATTCCATGAGATGGGATGGGTAAGAATATCCAATAGTACATAAATTTGGGAAGATTTTATAGTTGTAAAATGAATAAAAATTGATGTAGGAAACTAATCTCCTCATATTAATCATATTAACAACATTTTCATCATTCATGTTAGGATCTGTAAAACTATAGACATTATTATTAATGGTGGGTTTATTAGAATTAGCTTTTAATGATTATGAAGATGATAGTTGTAAATAACTAAATGAGAATTTACTTGGTTTAAGGCCTCATATATATTTTTATTTTGATGAGAATTATCTATTAATTCATAATATTATTACAGGTATGCATGAGAGAATCATGATCAAAATTACGTTCAAGAAGATAATCAATAAAAATTTTGCTTAGTTGGTAATAAGTTTCTCAAAATGGGCCCAACTTCCATGAAACCAAAACAATTTGTGTGGATCATAGTAGTGTTTGGTATGATGAGAAGGATTGAGATTGAATTGAAAATTTTGAGGAAGATGATTTTCAATTGTTGCTAAGGAAATTGATTTGTGGACATCTACATTATGTAATTGAGAAAATGTAGAACTAGGATGAGAATTGTTGGAAATTTATGATGAAAGGGAAATCTCTTTAGGATTACTTAGAGGAAAGGAATGAATGGTGTGTATGTAATCATAGTTATCTATATCACCTTCATTATTTTCATGTCTATTTTTATCTTTTATAGGAATTCATGTCCTTATTCGAGGGTGTAATGGTTTGAATTGCTATATATAGAAATATTGATGTTTAGCTTGGTCAAGGGATTATTATAAGTATTTCAAAGAAAGAGTCCTCACATGATATTATAATTTAGAGTGAAGAGAATTAGTGAATAAATTAAATAGGTTATCATCATACATTTTATGGTCAGCTTTGTTATAAAAGGCTTTTCATCATTTGATGAACACTTGTGCTTTTCTGGATTCTAATTATTTATAATTGATTAAATGAGCTAGGTTACTTTTATGAAGATCCTTAGTTGAAAATATTTGAACCAATAAATTTACTAAGTCTTCCAATCTAGCAATAAAAAGAGTTGTAAGTTGATTATACCAATCTATAGTATCACATGAAAAGGTTTTATCTAGTACCTTGGTGGCCATAAAGGTGTTAAATTTAAACCAATCCTTGTATATATCTCCAAAAGTATTCATATGAAAGGTTAGATTAGTGGATCCATTATAAGTAATAGTGGTAACTATTCCACCTATGTAAATGTTTTCAATTTAGAAACTAAAGGTTCATTTTGTAAGTGTGTAATAACTTTATGAAGAAGTGGTGGTTATGGTATAAGGTCACCATTGTGAATCTCTAAGGGGGTGAGGCAATTATTATTTTACACCCCCATGGAGTCGATTGAGATGATTTTTTAAATGTATGAGATAATTTTTCATTTGCATCATTTGGTTATAATTATTAGTTTTAAAAGTAACCATTTGATTTAAAGTTTTGAATAATAATTGGTTAGTTTTAATGGTATTTTGACTAGTTAAATCATGATGAGATGCATTAATATTATGTGAAACATTAATATTTTGAAATGTAATAATATATTAAGATGCACTAGTGGTTTTATGGATATGATTTTTAGTGTGGGTATCTTGTGTAGACCCACTAAATATCATGCCTACCATGTTTATTGCAATGGTTGGCATGGAGGATTAAGAAGCCATAGAAGATCATGTCATGATAGTATAGGGATGCATGAGAGAGGAAAATTATGTGCCATAAGTATTATAATGACTTAACCCAAATATTGTAACAAATCTAGTTGAAGGTGAATGGGGTTCTCCAATATGAGGTCCCATCATGAGGTTATAAATGACTATGGGATACTTACCCCGATGTTTAGTGTTTGGATTGATGAATGAAATTATTTCAGCCATATACTCAAGATCAATTTCATACTCTATTATTTGTAGGAATATAAGATTCAAAAAAGTATAATAGGGGGAGTATCATAGTTGGTAGTTCTAGTAGTAATGTGGATATTTCAAAGATTGAGATTATCTACTGCATGATATGGTAGATGCATTGTAGATACTTTATGAATATTAGTAAGTGTCATCATATTAGTATGATTTTGATGTGTACATTCATAAAATTGAGGTTGTATGATGAAATGATTATTGATATATTAATTGGGGAAATTTAGATCTAAAAGATGAAAATGAATGAGATCAAGTTGGTCAATCTATTCAGATTATCAAAACAATATAAAAATATATAAATAGATTAATTCTATCTAGTGAAGTCTATTGGAAATCCAAGAAGTTAGAATAGTTTATAAATTGACAAGGTTGAGCTAGGATATATAGTTAGGAAAAGAGGAAAAAAAATAGTTTGTGTACTGACTAGGTTGATTTGGTTAAATAAAAAAATATAACAATTTGTAAACTAACTAGGTCGATCTAGTCGATCTCGTTGGCAAAGAAGCAAAATAGAACAATCTTTATACTGACTAGGTTAATCTAGTTGGAAAAGTAGGGAAATAGAATAATATGTATTGTGACTAGGTCATGTTTGTCAATCTAGTTCTGCGGTCAAATAAAAAATTTAAAGGGTCTAAATTTGGATGATTTAGTACTAAATATATAAATTAAGTGAAGCACATAGGAAAATAGAGAGAGTCAGTCAATCTAGTTGAAATACACATCACATAACTTGTATTAACAATGACTAATAAAATATAGAATACAACATAAATTAGAAAATATAAATTAAAAAAATGTAATGTAGATGATAAACAATTATTTGAAAAATAAGACTTAGAAGTTTTTTGAAAGGTTGTGATTGATAGTGTAGGCTTCCAAATATATTGGCTTGTTTATTGGATAGTGTTATCCCAATGTTTTAGAGTGATAACTATGGAATAAATGCCATTCCCATATTGTAATAAACCTAATTTAAAGGGTAAGCTAGAAGTAACTTCTTATGGATAAATGCTAATTGATGGGCCACACAATTAAATAGATGGATGAAATTATAAGGTTTAATATATAGGGAAATCCTAAGAATTTTGGAGATACTATGAGGTATATAGAAGCTATAGATTATATAGAAGATATATATAAAGACCATAAACCAAATCTCACATATCCCTTCATGATAGTAAATAAGTAGTTTTGAAATTGCTAATGTATAGTTTCTAAGGAAAGACAAAATAAATAAACAACAAAATATAAGGAAAAGTGATTGTAATTAATATAAAATAATAGCTAACTTGCTTTACCTATGCTATAAAATTAAAACATAAAGAACAAGATCAAGCAGGTTGATCTAGTTGGGCATACAAGATCGAATGAAGTTGAGTTGATCGACTCAATCTATTACAAAACATGCTAGAATAAACAAAATCAACCATACTGACTTAGTTTAAGGACAAAAATAGTCACAAAATGAGATTGAGCCATTTGATATAGTTGAATATATGGGTAAACTATTATATAAATAAAAAAGGAGAAAGATAGTAAAAATTTTAAATTTTAGCTAAAACACAAGAAATGAAAATTTCTTAAAATTTGATAAAATAAAAATATTACGCTGTTTAAAATAAACTTGGAAGCTATAAAAAGATTTACCAACTCAATTTAGTATTTTGTTTTATGAGAATGATGAATTTTTGTTTGATTGGGTCATGTAGGAGGGTTTTTAATCATGTAAAGGTAGAAATCAATGTTATTGAACATAATCAATCTAGCCGATCTAGTATAAATAAATCGATAAAAAATAGGAAAATAAAGCAAGATTTTCAGATCAATTTAGTTAGATGAAATTATATTATAAAGAAATGAAAAAAATCAAGTAGGTTAAATTAGTCAAGAATAAAAGGTATAAAGAATAACTGGATCGATTAGTTCAATCTAGCTGGTTGAGATTGAAAACCTTGCACATATAAAATATAACTAGATTGATGTGGTTGATGCAATTGGAAAACCTACACATAGATAATATAAATAAATCAATAGGGCTGACCTAGTTAAAAAATTAAACATAAAAATAGAACTCAGTCAACATGGTTCACCTAATTGAAAACCTATTTACAAAATATAAAATTGGATCAACATGCTCAATCAAGTTGATTTTAAATGAAAATTTAAAAAATTGTAAGGGCTTGATTCACGTCGAGTTCACCAAAATGAATTTAAAGAATTAAGATGTATCTTAAAATTATCCTTATTAGTGTATTACAAGATTGAAGAAGGTAATATTACTAACATAATTCATTTCATAGTTATCTATATTAGGACATAACCGATTCAAATCCACTACTTTACATCCAAGACTTTCCCACAAGACAAGTTTATTTACCTCTAAGATAAAAACTAATTAGTGGATTATCCAATGTAGAAATATAAGAATTTCAAGTTATAAAAAGGAAAAAAATGAATGTTAATCCTGTTATAAATGAAGTGAAGGGGGTTTTTATACCTAAGGATTAACCATAAACCCTCTATAGAATTTATCTAAGAAGTTCGACCATATCGATCTTGTTTGGAAAGAAAGATAGTTTTTGGGCCTCAAACTAGGTTAGCTAGGCTAAAAATGTTTTGTAATGTATGCTCAAGCCCTAGTAAGCTTGACTTGGCTAACATAGTAGGGAAATGAAGAAAAAGGGGTGCATGCTTAGTTAGGGGATATTTTAGAAGGTGAATTACTTATAAGTGTGTATAAGCATGTTTTAGTTTTTTAATGACTTAGATAATAGAAACTTGTAGTGGTTTTTGGTAATGGTATAAGGAAAAATAATCTTAATAATCATCAAGGTTCTACCCACCCCTTTCCCAATGCACCCTTTAATTCATGCACTCAAGAGATTTAAACTCAATAGGTCCCTGTAAGAGAGAAAATTCCAATAAATGATAAATTTTAAAAATATTGTTTGTATACACCTTCAAGCAGGAAACAATATAGTCAACATAAAAAAAACCCAAATGTGTTATGCAAACTAAAATGATATGCCATTTTGATTTGAATTCTTGAAGAGTTTCATTTTTTAGGGGTGGAGTTGGATTTTTTTGTTAATAGTGTTTAGCTATGATAAATAATGTGCATGAGATGTGAGGTGTTTTATGGTAAACTCTATTGGGTTTATATCACCCAATTTTTTATTTATTTTTATAATTATAGTAAAGATAAGAATTTAAATAAATATTTTTTCAGTACCCTAGTATATGTTTCCATTTTAAAGTTTTTATTAGTAGCCCTATATGCAATATTTTAATATAATGTGGGGTAAATATGCACATTTTCACTTTTTTTTGCTTGCAATTGTTAAGGATCACCTTGTCAAAGTGTTGAGGTTTGGATGTGCCAATTGTTTTTTTATTACATTGGTGGATAACATTGTACTACATCTTCATAGGTTGTAGATAACATAGTAAAATGTTTCTCTCAAAGTAGTTAGCATAAAAAAACTATGCCTTAACTAATCATTAATTCTTTTAAGAAGTGAACGATATAGTTAACATAATACTCCTTAGTTTTTCAATGATAATTATGTGAATGTGAAGGATGGGTACATATATTTTTTCCTTTGGGATTGTAAAAACTTATAACATTCATTTTTCTTGATAACTAAATCAAGTTAATACTGGAAGGGTCATGAAAAACCATTGACTATGTTGTTGATTACTTGAACCCCTAATGATATGCCTATTTCATAATGATTTTAATATATTTTTAATGTTTAAATTACTATTTCCAATCAAAATATTGAAACATATGTGTTGGATAACATTTTAATGTGTTTATCTCAATGTGATGTTTCTATTGACTTAGTATCCAATATATGTCTTTCTTATGGGCTTGCAGAACATCTATTGTGTTTTTTTTTCTAGCTCTACCAAATTAATAATAGAAATATTATGGAATCCCATTGAATATAATGAACATGATATTATTTAATGAATGTTGAACACACTTATGTTTGATAAATGTTTTCCTTTTTTGCATACGATTATCGATAACATATATGTATTACTAAAAATTAAACATATATAAACATATATGTTTGATAATTAAACATATATATGTATTACTAAACATATATACACACTAAAAATTAATTGAATTTACATTTAAACCACTTGAACCTCATTAATCACTCAAAGAAGACTCATCATGATAGTTTCTTTTACTTGTACATCTACATATGCATTAAATGTTTTATTTTTGTGTTGTTTGGGATCAAAATAAGGTGTTTGACATCCTAGAAAAGTGAAAAATATTTGAGAATGTGGATTTAGGTGTTTTATATCTCCTTAGGTCAAGAAAATTATACATTTGAACATGTAATTTATCTTATAGGTATGTTTCTTGAAGGTAGTATGAGAAGGATTGTGAAGGACTAGGTTTTTTTGGACATTTCATGTTTCACCCACCTACACAAAGTTCCATACCCTCATATTTGACATGGAGCATGTTTGGGAGGTCTAAAAAGTGAATCAAACACTTATCTAGAGTTTCAAATGTGTGGGAGATGTATGGAGACAAAAACTAGTTTCTAGGCCTATAGACCTAATTGATGCCTAATTGGAGAGAAAAACAAGGTACATAATTATAATTTCACTCAATGTCTAGTCACAAAATTTGGTAAAGATATGTAAGGGTATACTTGGTACTAAAAAATATGTTCATTTTGATAGGAGCATCTAAATATTGTTATACACATGGATATTTGTGTTTTTTTAAGGGCTACAAGGAATTAAGGAAAAGTACAAGATTTAGGTGAAAAATGAGGTTTTGGAGAGTACTTAAGGCTTCCAAATGGATTGATTTAGGTTTATCAATATACAATGAGTCTTGTAATGTATAAATAGTACATTTATCAAGATGAAATTAGGATTTGAGACTCTCAAATAAGGAAAAGTGTAGTAAGACAAATGGGCTTCAAGACACTGAAGAAGGTGTGATTATCATTTCAATGTTAGTATTAGAAGGTTAAAAAACTAATATAAGGTGTCAAGAACAATGGTAGAGAACATTTAAATATGAACTGTCAATTTGTATAATGGTCTACTATTATCTATCTTATTATAGTCTATATAATACACTACACATTTATTATAGGTATATTACCTTTTACATTTTGTAAAATGGTTAGTGACATCAATCTTTATACATAAAGTAAAGTAGCCAATGAACCATCATTTTGTTGTCCATATTATTAAAGTATGTATAATTACCTACATCTTGCTTATCTATATATCCTATATAATGGTATATTATATAATACCCTTTTCTTATCTTGTTATGATAATGGGATATGTCTATTTATTCATTGGTTCCTTTCTTTTATGTATCAAGATTAATTGTTTTAGTTTTTATGTGAAGGGCAGTATCCCTAGTGCTTAAGATAATACTTAGTATTTATAATGAACAATGGTATACTGTTATATAGAATAATGGCTCATTTATTCATTTCCTTTATGTAAAAAATGGACAATAGTGTGAATATACCAACAATAACCCATTATGCATACTAGTAGGTCATTGATTTCTTTTGTTGGTGTAGCAAGATGGACAATAGTGTGAATAAACTAAGTGTCAAAATTCCAAACATTCAAATCTCATTATAGTAAAAATATATAACACAAAGGTAAAGAGTTTAAATTATTTTATATTTATCATATATGAGAGTGATATATAGAATATAAATGTTGCTATATAGATAATGAATTTATATATAAATAATGAATATACATATTGACTCCTTTTTAAAAAAAGTGAATACTTGATATGTGTATACCATTTAAAATAATGCAAATGATGTGAGTTTTATCTTACCTTAAATAAAGTGGATAAACATCCTTATAACTTTGATGGTGTGGATATATAAACTTAAAGTGTAGCTATACACCAAGAGGAAATGCTTAAATGAAGAACCTTAAATACTATCATATAGAGGGAGTCAAGGAGTCTCTATCATGATCACTTTATTATTGTTATTATAATTTATAATAGTGAATTTTCATGGGGACATGCATACTAATAATTTGAATATGAATGTAACATATTGTGCCACACATTAGGGTTCATGAACCTACATTACATTTCATTATGAGCCATATACACATGTTACTTTTAGATGACAATGATGTTGTGAAGTTGAACCCCAATAGATGGTAGATGGAGTTCCTATATATGGAGTAACTAACATGGATGTATAGGTCAATGAAAAGTGTGGTGATCCATGCTAATTTTTTTGACATGCTAAGCGTAACTAGTCAGTGAATTTGGATTAGGACACTACATTGGACATTGACCCCTAAAGCATTTCTAAGGATGCATATACAATTCATGAATTTGGAATCAGGTAGTGGTGAATGGGATCTTATGATGAGTGGTGTAAATAGTGTTTAGCTCTGATTTGTAAGATCATTGAGATGTTATATGTTTAATGGTGCACCTTGTTGGGATTTTTTAGCATGCTATGTAGTTGAAAATATTATCTTACATGAAGGAATATGAGATTTAAATAATATTATTTAATATTATATTTATCATTACTTGCATTATCCTATTATCCCCTCATAGATGGACCCACTTATTACATCCTCAATTTTGAGCTCATGTTAAATGTACCAACTAGTTATGCTTATAATCAAGGATGTAATAAGTTATGCCCATCATTTTATGGTTAATGCACCAATAGAATGGATAAAGAGGAGGGTATCCAAAGTATATAATAGGCACATGTATGCCAATTATCATCCTGACCTCCACATGCCTATTAGATATTCAAAGGGTAGACAAAGTATCTAACAACCACATAAAGGTCAAATATTAGTGTGACCTCCATTCACCCATTTGATACTATAAGTATATATGGAATATATAATAGTCACATAGAGTTTAACTATAATTATGACATCCACGTGAATCATGGATACTTTGAGGGTAGGCAGAGTATCCAGTAGGTACATGGAGGTTAACTATTAGTGTGACCTCCACATACCTACTAGATACTTTGAGGGTCCTTCTCTTCCATCCATTATGTTATCTTATTATCCATATTATGATGATACTCACTTACTACATATTCTATTGTGAACATAACTAGTAGGTACATTCAGTGGTTAAGATAAATGCATCAGAGCAAAGTGATGGACAAATAACGTGTGACTAGTTAGTGGTTAATGTCTAGTGTGGAGGTCCATAGCAAATTATTTATTCCCATAGGATAATATTAAATAGATATTAAATTAACATTTATGATTAACTTGTCCATGGATATTACTAAATCAGTGAATGTTTAATGCTCATGGTTGGGATAACATCCATTGACAACATGTTTTTGAATTATGGATTCATGTTTATTAAGTAATTTCACACCATTTAAGTATCATAAATGGAAATCCAAAATGGAAATAATTTTTTTATTAAAGGGTTTTCATATAATTATATTGGGAAAAAATACCAAACCTAAAATAGAAAAAAATAAAATTTAATGTTTCAACCATTGTCATAAAGTCCATGGACTACTATGTATTTGTAGCTCTCTTGATCTTCTCTTTCACATAGAATTTGATATAATATCTAATGAAGTCTGGACCACAATTGAAAATATCTTTAGGTAATAGGATGTGATGAGATGCCATGCACTCCACAATGAGTTCATCATTTCGAGCCAAAGTGACTTTGAGACCCCATATGATTTTTTCACCAAGTTTAGTTCTCCAAGGATTTAGTTAAAAGAATGTCAAATAGATAATAAAGATGATCAACTTGTTCAATATATATTCTCCAAACTAGGTAAAACATATTATGTGTTTGTATCCACTTTTCATGGCATAAAAGGTTCTCTTCTACATGAATGTGCCTTCTTTAGATAATTTTATTGCCAAAACATATGACTATTGTAGTGATGTGGACACACATCCACCATATCCTTACCATCTAGATATTGAGGAGTTATTTTTTGATCAACCTAACTCTAGTCCACATCAGACATTATAGAGAACAAGTATAGTGATCCATGACAAAATAGATATTGGGTACTTTATTCCATAGTTTTAAGGCATTCCACAGTCCTTACACTCTGCTCTTATTACACCATCATTACATAGAGTAGTTGTTCCTCTCCTTCCTATCTTTCATGATGAGAATAGTTACTTGTATAGTAATAAAACATTGGTTGAAGATGTATTAGGCACTTGGAGAACACATTCACTACTCTAGGGTGATCTAATCTTCACTACATCTACTTTTGATCCATAGCCACTCTTGAGAGCTCTGTTATATGATATAATATGGCTACAAGTAGTTAAACACTCAGTTATGGATTCTTAGCCTTCTTATATTATTTGCTCTATTTTTAGGAGTAGTTATGTTCCATGCATATTCTCCTTTTATCTATTTTATGGAAGTTTATTTGTTATTGGTTACCTCATAATTCTCATTTTTGAGACCCAATTCTTATACCCACCTAAGCTATGCTTTAGAGGGGTGATGGTGTATAATTTTTCCTACTTACAGTTTTACTTGCATAGTTGTTAGTCAAATTTCCTAGGGTTATGAAGGTACTTAAGGGAAAATACACTTAAATTATTTTCTTAATAGTGAGTTGAGTTATTACCTTTTTGGTCACCTAGTTTCTCACTATATAATGTACATCCTTTGTAATTTTTTCCTAATCAATCAATCAATGAATGAATATTTTGATGTGTTTGATGCAACTTATATTATGGTGATTTTTTTATGACCCACTCCTAAGAGTTTTATGAAATATTTGACATTCACAGAGAAATCTAGTAGAGCATATGTACCCATTACTCAGTTCCATAAGCGTGCACTATATTTATAGGAACATCATAGAGGAGGTATTTACTATATTGGCTGATTATTTAAAATGAAGTAGTGCTCAAACTCAAACCCAAATTAGTATAATATCATTTTACCATCAAAGAAGGTGAGAAATTTTACATTTACAGATGAGCAACCAATGAAATGCATAACATGTTTTTAAATTAATATGTTCATTATGGACAACATTGTATTTTTTTTTATTATATTGTATTTAAAATTTTATAATTTATAGTGTGAAACATTATATTTATTTCTAGTAAAAATTATATCCAATCTTAATTTAAATATTAATATTTTTATTTTAACAATCAAATATATTATGTCATGTTTTTGGATTGTTTGATGTAACCTATAATGTCATCCATAGTGGTGGTCAAGGTAATATTTTGATATTTCATTTTTGTTTTGATTTTACCATCATAACATATTTTAACCCTATTTTTGACATACATTTGACTATCGTGGACCATATTTTCTTCTTGCTTGGATACAATGATTGAAAAAGTTTGATATCTTGATTATTTACCTCATAGTTCTATAGGTTGTGTGGGGAAGACTAAATAAAATTATAAATCAATAGATAGAAATTTTATCACTTTGTATACACTAATTATAAGCTATAGTTTCATGCCTTGATTATCTGACATGATAGAAGAAATGAGGAACACTACAACTCCAAGTGTATTTTATTTTAATATATATTTTAATTGATCAATCATTATATAAAATATTTACATAATGTGGTTACAAATGCTTCAATGTATAAATTGTACATTTAATGCACTAAATTTTTATTATACCTAAATTAGACATATAAATTCTTCACATAATATAGACAATGCATTGCACTTATATCCTTTCCATAAAAAAAGAATGGATACAAACAATAGTTGTTTTGTTTGATTCTCTATGCATGAGTGTAAACTTTTGTTATTCTTAAAATTATCTTATCATTAGTATAAAATGCCCTAATTTAATGTGAAATGGTCTGTATGTTATCTTATTAGTCGATTTTGTGACTGTTTCTAACACAAAACATGGTTGTGATGCTTTTGATAACCTTCACTTATTGGAACTTGAATCATATCCAAAAAAGTTACATGGTAGAACCAAACAAAGAGTGAATAAGTTTTGTAGATTTGGACAATCAACTAATGGAGTAAAAAATACACCAACAAAGCTAATTAAAGACGTGTTAGATGAACTAAATGACATTAATTTGGTTCTATGAAGACATTGTTGGATTTTACATCACTTTATTTAATTATTTAAGTGATTATAAGTTGTATGGAATGTACCCATTTATCATTTATGATTTCAAACCTGGATACAAATTTTTTTTTGGCTATTTATAGCCAAAAAAACATATTAATGTTGTCAAACTTGGACCTCTATCTCCCCTAGTTTAAAATATTAATATCATGAATTGATGGTATTAAAATTATAATTGTTATATTCTTTTGATCAATCATGATTTGAAATTTTAATTAGTTTATTTGTTTTCCACCCTTTTAATGGCAAAGTTGACCACGAGGAACATGCCAAACCTAGGATAAGTTTACTTATGTTCCTTTAAGAATATAAGTGAAAAAGGGAACAATATAAGAAGGTGGTAAGTTTTTGTAAAATTATTATATTCAAATTTTAATATTATTTTTTTCAATTATAAATTTGAATTATAACTAGTGCATTAATTTTAAGGTGAAATAATGGAAGGGAGGATAAATTCACTACTCCTATTAATAGGAAGAGTATAAGAATTGAATAGATAAAAATGTGTTCTAGAACCTCCTTCCATGCACATGGACAACCTCATCTCATAGACAAGTTAATATGGGAGAAGGGAATATGTAGGGTTTACGAGTTTATGAAATTGGCATGAAACTTGATTATGATCTTCACATTTTTAATTTCCCTATAAATGAATGTATTATTATTTATAAGAAAGAAATAAAATCACTCATTTAATTAGAGCACATAGATGATCTATATTACGAGGTTGGAAATGATTCACATGATAAAAGGGTAATTATTAGTTCATGATCTTTCATTTTTAATTTGCACACATATCTTATTGTTTACCTAATTGATATTTATAACTATTTCACTTATTTATTAGGTAATCAATGGTGGTGAGTAGGGATATACACCTATTTTATTGGATTTCAAGGAATTTGCAAAATTGTGAGCATTTAAAGGATTCATTCGCAACCTCTCCATATACACATAGGTTTGGTTAGAAGGAGAAGGTAATATGTTGGGATTTGGGAGTGTATTTTTTCATAACACACTAGTGATATTTTTTTTATTGATTTTAACTTCATAGGATCATGTTACCCTCCCTCCTAGGAAGAGAAAAATAATGTAATGAATGTCAATAACCTCTAAAATATCTTTGCATGGATGTGGGCATACATGGAAGGATAAAGTAATATGTTGTTATTTACATGTGTTTATTTAAGTCATATGAAACATGATTTTAATATTTTTTTTGTTTATTTTATCCCATTAGGCACCCATTATCCTCCCTCACATGAAGATAAAGATAATGGAATGAATTATCTCTTAACGTCTTTGGGTGTAGACAGGCATCCTTTGAAGGATAATATATAATGTAGGGAATTGTGAGTTTGTTAAAGTGCTATGAAACATGATTGTTATCTTATTTTTGTGATTTTACTTGCATATAAACATGTTACCATATTTTAAAAAGAAAGAGAATCACATGTTTCATGTGAGCATGAAGACAATGTCAAGTTTAAAATACTGTAGGATTTATACAATGACATACCATGATCTTTGCATTATACAAGGGTAGTTATTCTATATTTGTATATTTTTGATTTTGATGTATATCCTATGAATTTGAAATTAAATATTATTTTTTAATTATAACCTTTTGATGTGTGTAGATTATCTTTCTATATGAGAAGCATGGATACAAGATTATTTAGGAGTTTGGATACAAGGACTAATTATATTATATTGCACCATAAGGTCTTGCATTGTACAAATGTTGGAATAAATTCTAGTCAAAACCATATTTTAATTCATATTGTGTTGAAATGAACATATTATCTCCCATTGTAGATTATCAAACAACAAGGCATCCATTAAAGATAAGAAAATGGACATCTATGGAATGGAATTTATAGATAAAAATATATGAGATTCACAATGCAATAGATTTGATTTTATAAAATAACATTTTTATGACTCCAGTGATTTGAGCCCCAAAGGGTTGCTAGCTATAGAAAAGGAACTCAAGATTTACAATTCTAAAGAAAATAAATAGAAAAGAAGGTGGGACATTTTAAGGAGGAGGGAATTTTTGAAAGTAAGTGATATATTATGTGTTTATCATTATATTCATTACTTAAACAATACATTCAAATCTTGTGCTTACGATTGAGTTACAAAACTTGATAGGAAAAAGAAAATTTGTTGGCTTTAAATAATAACGTGAAGTGGAGAAGATAAGATTTGAAGGAGAAGGTATATTTGTTTATCCATAGTTTTTAAATCACTATTTCTCTTTAGCCAAGTAACTATGGTTTTTATTTTTTATTCATGAAATTATTGTATCCATTTTTTTGTAATACAAGGATAAGGATGGTTCAACAAAAAATAAGGAATGAAAGAGGAGAATAAATGTTTAAAGAAATGTTTTATGTTTGATGGCTTATTTAGTTTGTGGAGATTCAATATAATTTTTTGATACATCATGTCAAATGTTATGTCAATTTTTATGACATACTAAAGAGGGTAGAAATGTGATATAAGATTCCATTATGAATGAATATCTCTATAAATATGAGACTTTTCCCATAAGGGAACCATATGTAGATATTTATCTTCAATAAAAAAAATGATTCCCAAAAGTGAAAGAATTATTATTCAAGTTCAAGTATCATCTCATAGAATGTTTTCACATGTGTTCTATTCTTTGCAATAGACATGTCATTAAAAAGGGGATGTGTTACAAATATTTTTTCTTTATTTTTTGGTTTTCTAGGGTCTGTCTCACATGTTTGATGCCTACAAGTGCAATCCTTTTATGGCACATAGTGAAATGTAGTGGGGCATCGTGAACCATAATGTGCCAATTAGTTGTGTTACAGATAATGTTTACATGGGATATTTACTAGGATGGTAAATAGTAATAGTTGATATTTATCAAAAAATAAATAGTTATTTGTAATCATATGGTTAATATGGTAATATTATATTTTGGTTGAGATATATTGTTTTTTGGTATAACAATACATCAGATTTAGGTGTGTGCTTAAGATTTAGGTATGAGATTTTTTAGGAGAGAAGTTATAGGAAATATTCATATATATTTATATGATTCCTATAATGTATTATTCAAGTTAATTAGAGTGAAATTTATTATTGTGTGTTAAAAATTTATCTACATAATTTGTTCAGCTCTTTGAATGAATTAATTCTAGGTATTGGCTCCTCCAATTCCCAATAGTGGTATCAAAGGAACTTAGTCTTGCACTTATTATGGAAGATTAAAAATGTGAATGGGGAAATGTCATAGATGTATAATTACCTTAGGTTAATGAGTTGAATCCTTTGTTAAATTCATATATTAGTGTAGGTAAATAACTTTGATTTGGATGAGGATGACAACTAGTTTGCAAGTGAAAAAGGCCGCACTATATTATTGGAAGAAGAAAATAAAATCAATTATTATAACTTTAATGTTCATTTTACAACTATTATGAATTCATGATTTAATGAAATGAGAGGGAGTTACTCATTATTTTATGCTTGAATTAATCGACCTTCCCTGATTGATAGGTTTTCATGATTTGAATGTCTTCATTTCGTAGCTTTCAACTTGCATAGAATTTGACATTGATTCTAAAAGTCTCAAATTTGGAGCTTAGCTAAGATGTGCCAGATTGGTTTTATGTGTTTATTCTACCAACAATAAAAAAAGAAAATAAATATCCCACACAGAATTGAACTATGGACTTTAAGACTTGATCATGACTCTCTATATAATATGGTTTCTATGCATAGACCAACTAGGTGTTAGTCATACCAATTATGCCCTAAAGATATCCAAATACACATACAATGTGACTATCATATATCATTATATAATTACCACTTCTCCATGGATCTTGGGATTCTTTCATGTGAACATGATATCCATTTGCATATGTTATACAAATTTATTATGCCAAAAAAATCATTAGTGTTAATCCATAATGGTTTTTTCATAGAATCTTGTCTAAACTGATGCATGTAATATTTGATGCTATCTTTTTTCATATCAACACTTGAGATTATATAAGAATATTTGGAGTTGTCTCACTTTCCAATTTTTCACTGATGGTTTTAATAAAAGGTCATGGTATTATATTATAAAGTTGTTTAAGAATCCTTAAAATAAAAATTAAGTGTCATATATAAAAGAAGTAAAAGTCTATTCCATTTTATAATAGCTGTCATAAGTATTTATTTTAAATGTCTATTTTGGTTTAATGGTCAAAATAGTTTACAGTGTTTATATAATATTTATGTTTGAAATGAGTCATTTAGTTTTAGGTCTAAATATGTTGAGTTTAGTCTTTTACCTATTTATGATGGGTATAATTATATATGTAAGAAGTCTATTTTTTGTATTTTTTGTCATACTTGACAATATAAAAAAATATTTATTTGTTATAAATAAAAAATTTATCATAGTAAGTTATTTAGATCTAATGTCAAAAATATATCAAAAAGAGTCACATCATAAAAATCAAAAGTGTCAATTGGGTCCATTATCAAAAAAAATTCATTTTGTTAAAAGTCAAAAGTTGTTAATAAGAGTTATGTCAAAAAAGTCAAAGTTGTTTAGACTTAGAGTCACATATGCATTTTTTCTTGTACATGACATCTGAAAAATGAGGGGGTTCCAATTTTTGTGGAAGCAACTGATATATAACCTTTCAGAACCATCAGAGCACATGTTGATTTTATCCACTGAGTATGAAGTGCCATATTGGAGGCTGGAGGCTACAGAGAGGAAGGATGTATTTTTTTGACCTCTCATTAGTCACCAACAATAGGGTCATGATAATGATGTGGTGAATTAGTGTGGTATGGGATTTTTAGTTTTTTTAGTGTGTTTGTATTTTAGAAATGTTCACATTGTGGGAGGGGAAAATAGATCAATGTTTCATTTTCCATTTAGAACCAAACTGGCTAAAGTCAAGGAACACTACTAGTGGTAGTGGCAGTGTTCTTTATTATGTGAGATTGAGTGGCATGATCATACACAATGGATACAAGTAAGCAATTGATTTATTAAAAGGTTAAATGTGACATTCAGTGTGTGATTTATTTTAGTTTCAGTTTGGTGTGCATAAGATGTAAATAAAATCTTGATGTTGTAACTCCTAGTAGAAAAAATTGTAGAGTGTGTCTATAAGTTTATTGTAACACTAATAGAATTTTAAAGGGTTGGTGGTCAATCTAGAAAACCACATATGTAAAAAGGTAGATAAAATTTTATTGGTGTAGTGGTCCTCTAACTACCTTCCTTTTTTATGAAGATGATCCACTAGTGCAATGCCAAGTGTATTAATTTTTTGGAGTAAATGTGAGATGCATTCCTTTATATAGTTGTGGTCATATGCAGCAAGAAAATCAAATATTTAGAAGTTAACAATCCTTTATTTAATCTAGATTATGAGGCAAGCCCATGTAGCACATTGTAGTAGGAGTTATGTTGTACCATGTCTACATTAGGGGGGTGAATGTTATGGATAATGTTTACATGGAATATTTACTAGGATGGTAAATATTACTAGTTGATATTTATCATATGGTAAATAGTAAATAGGTGTTTATAATCATATGGTTAATATAGTAATATTATATTATAGTTGAGATATATTTTTATTTGGTATAATAATATATTATATTTAGGTGTGCACTTAGGATTCAGGTATGTGAGTTTTTAAGAGAGAAGTCATAGGAAATATTCCTATATATTTGTGTTATTCTAGGAATGTATTATTCATATTAATTAGAGTGAAATATATTATTGTGTTAAATTTTTTTTTGTATATTATGTTCAACTCTTTACATGAATTAATTCTATGTATTGGTTGTTACATACATATTCAAAGGTTGAGTACCCATGTCATCAATAAAATGAATTATTTAAAGTGGAATAACAAAAAGAAAGTGATCATGATAGAGAACCCTCTTATCCCTAAATAAGATACCATCTATATTTCCTTATTTCATCATTTCCTCTTAGTATATAGTCACATTATAACTTTATACAATAATACCATCAAACTTGTAAGGATACATATCCACTTTCTTGAAGGTAAAGAAAAAATCATAGAGTTTACATTATTTTTAATGGTATATACAAAGTCTATATATATTCATTAAAAACCTAAACCCTATATTATAGTCCTTGTAATGCCCTACATCTGGCTTGTTTGTATAATACCCTTTACATTATGTGTAATGGTCTACTATTATCCATATTTTTCATAAAGGAAAGTAGCCAATGGAGCATTAGTTTATATAATGGTCTATTATTGTACATCTTATTGCAGTCTCTATAATAACTTGGATCTTGACTATCTAGATAATACCCTTTAAATTATGTGTAATGGTTTATTTTTGTCCATTTTTACTACTTTGATTATATTTTTAAAATGTATTATTAATATTTTATCCTTATATACTGGTTATTGGGGTCTTACTCATGGTCCTATATTTGGTTCATTAACTAGGTTTTTGCATTAATGAAATAATGCTCATTAAACCAAGTTGAATGTTTTTTAAGTTTTATTGTGTGTATTTCAATACTTAATTCATATATCATTTGTAAACTAATATAGGCATATGCTTTTATGTTTTGGGTTTGAAACTATTATTAGATACAAAAGAAGATACAAAGAAGAGATACAATCTAACCCTATATACTTATTGTAGATTTTATTGGATAATGGAATATTAATTCTTGATGTTGGGACTATATGTACATTTATATTGGATATTATGAACATACATGATGAAATTTTTTCATATTGGACATAAACTACATAAAATGATCTTTAAAGTGTACATTTAAGGGAACAACAAAAAGAGAAATTACAAGCATCTACAAATAAGATTTAGGTCATTTTATACTAGAAACCATAAAAACTACAAATAAATGTGCGTCTCACACTCTCTTGCACTTAATAAACAATTGAAGACTAGAAAAAATGATTTAGAAAAAAAATCTTTTGCACTTGATAAACAATTAAAGACTTAAATAAATCACTTCACAAATAATTGGAGACTAAAATATGCAAATAAATGTGCCTCTCACCCTTTTTAACATGCACATAAGTGATACAAAATTAATTATGTCTTAGAATGTGGATAGTTATGTGATTTATATATTTTAGCCTTGATAAATTAGTTGAAGGATGATTGGGACCATCACGTGTTAAGAATGTTTACATTCTATAACTTCATTTGAATAATTATAAGAACAAATTATGCAAGTTTGTGGCTTCCCACTAAAAATTAAAGGTATAATAGTATGATGAACTCTAAATTTTAATAAAATCATTGTAATGTGAATATGAAAATTGTTATAACTATATACATTTTTAAGGAATATTAAAAGTTTTCTTATTGGTTATATTGGTAAGTATGATAAAAGGATAAACACTCAACCCTAATATTTTCACAATAACCATGGTGTGTTACTCAAACATTATATCAAAAAAAAAAAATTCCTATGTCCATACATAAAACCATGTTATATTAGTTTCATCCTATCTTTACTACTGTTACATGATGCATACAACCATGTTATATACCAAAGACAAAAAAATGAATTGACATATTTTTATTAATCCAATACTAATTTACCCCATGCCTTTTACATGTTCTATGACATGTGGTATGTACCATATACAATTGCCATAATGAAATGTAATGAAGATTAATTCATCATACCACATGTCAATTAGTTGTTACATTCATATTAAAATGTTGATTGTGCAAGTCATAAAAAAATACATTATTTTAAAATGGAATAAAATAAAGAAAGTGTTCACAATAGAGACCCATGTTCTCCCTCCATAAGACACCATACAAATTTCCTCTTGGTATATATTCATATTGTAACTTTATACAAGAACAACATCAATATGTAATAATGACTATTCGCATTATCATAGGTAAGGGAAGATATTTTTTTTGACCCTATCAGATATGGAAAGATGCCTACATATCCCATACTATGAATATGAAAGCCAAATTACATGTAGTTATCGACATTAGGTTTATGTGTATAATAGTTCTCATTTAATGAATGTAACCAGTAATCTAACTTTTGATAATTTAAAAATGATAACTTTGGCTTTGATTTTAGGTGTTTTATATCTAGTTAGGACCTATCCTTATGACTTATGGATGACTTAGAAATAATAGGGTCTATTTGATTATGCAAGTGTTTTAACATGCTTGACAAATGTTTACCATATGAGTAATATGCTTAGACCTACATTTTATTTATATGCAACTCTTTGGGTAGTTTCTCATGACAAAAAAATGTGAAATGTAAAGGCCAACCCATAGGAAGGATTTGAATTTGAAAATTTATTGATGATTGGTACTAGTCGAGTCTATCAAACATGGAAAAATATGGAATTATGGATCTATTTGAGAGTGATTGTTTTCTTTAGAGAGTAGAAAAACTGATTTGATGATATTGATATAGTTTGAATAAGATTTTAAGTAGGGTAAAAAAAGAATAGGGAATTCATGTAGGTGACTTACAAAAAATCAAGAAGGGCTCATCCATGGAAAACATGTGGATGTCAGATAAGTGTGAGTTAGAGTCATATGTGTATGAAAAAGTCATGTAAGATGAATTCAAGTAAAAAATTAGTTTGCCAAGTATTTAATACCATAATTTTGTATCTAAAAATTCCCCCATTTTATTATATTATTAAAATGAAATAAAATTCTAGAGAAAAAAGAAAATAAACGTACTTGAGTGTGTACAACACACTTTGTGTTTGGGAGAAATCTTAAAATATGCATATTTTTAACCTTTAGTGAGTATGCAACACAAAATCACCATGTATAAATTTTAAATATGTAATACAACTATTTTTTTGAAACTTAAATAGAAAGGAAGGAGTACACTTATAATTGGATTAACAATGTCTCTTTGTCACCTAAATTGTTAAAAATAATGCTACCTTATTGTAGCATTGGATAATTGTGTTTTCTTATTGAATCACTTGGAGAAGTTGGTGTAATCAAGTTCCAAATATATGTATTTATTCAATGGAATGATTTTAGAATATAAATGTCCCAACTCTTAGTGAAAATGTTTTAGTGTTTAATCCATTAAGCATCAATAAATACTCAATCACTCTACTATTTTAACTAATCTTGTACCCTAATATTCTAAGGTAGGAACCATATATGGGAGTGATTTAACTCATACCTATTTTTTTGAGTGTCATTTAATCATCAACAACATTACTTTAATATACATTAAACATATATTGTAGACAAACTTATATATTTAAAGGTTCTCACTTCTAGGTACTATAAAATAGTTTAAAAATAGAAAACTGTAATAGTGTGTATGGATGAATGAGATTCAATACCCATAATCAGGTTTATATTGTTAAAAAATGACATATAATGATATAAATCTATATGATAACTTATTCCAAAATGAAAAAACTATAACTCACATTTCTGTAAAATGAGTGCATATTCCCACAAATGTGTATGAATATGTAAATATATTAAAAAATATAAATTCTGTTCATTAGCTACCAAAATTAGCCAATATATATTTCATATCTAAACCAATCATAAATATTTGAATCATATAAATTATGCCAAAATATGAATTTCCTAAATTTTCATGCTAATATCTATATGACAAACTGAGTAACATTACCCTCTTGTGAGGTGAAGGATGTAGATTTCAAGTCACTCATCTCAAAATGAAAGAGTTGACTATATCATGTTATGTAAAATATGTAATCATGTAGATTCATGTCAACATATAGAGAATGAGTTAGCAATGCACATAAGTGTAATGTCAAGATAAATATAATATTTAGGCATGCATTATTAACCATCCATGATGTAAGTAATGAGTGTTACTACATAGTAAATGTGAATTATGTTAATCATGATGTCAAAAACATCAGTAAAAAAAATGATATGGATCACAACACAATAAACTCAAAAAATTCCATGAGCTCAGTAGACAATATTAAATTATTCCACTCATAAACATGCAACCATGGCCATTGATGCAAACAATAACACTCAATTTTACACATAATTTCAAGTGCCACATATAATCAACATCAAAATGTCACACAAATAAGGCCAAAGGATGAAAGTAGTGCACAATAAGACATCACACACATAATGTCAAGGGCCATAAATAATGGAAAATAAGTGTCACATACAAAAAACCAAGGGACACAAATAATAGACAACTAGTGATTAGCCTATTGTAAAAAGAAACAATATTAGTGAAGCATACAATAAATCAACTACTATATACTATGAACACATTACAATGTCACATCATAGTAAAATAACATATTTATTAATTTTAGAATTTAAAATACTATGAGTAATAGTAACATATGTGTAAAAAATAAATGTATCTCTAAAAATGATAAATAAAATGGTCATAGAAAGATATAACAGGTATCAATGGAACCCATATAATATTATTTCCATACCATTGGCATGGCCCATAAGTGTATGAATGCCATGCATATATGTATCCATGTATCATGTGTATTTGTAAGGATACCTATAAGATATAAATGGAATGGTCATATATATAAATGTATAAAAAAATAAATATAAACAAGAAATGTATCTCTCAAAATGATAAATGGAATGGTCATAGAAAGATATAACATGTATCAATAGAACTGATACAATAAAATTGCCCTACCATTGGCATGGCCCCTAAGTGTAATCATGCCATGCATATATTTATCCATGTTTCATGTGTATATGTATCATGTATCTATGTTTCTTCATTCCATCATTTACTCTTATTATATAGTCACAATAAATAGAATGGTCATAGAAATATATAACATATATCAATGAAACCTATAGAATAAGAATGTGCTACCATTGGCATGCCCCCCTAAGTGTAAGAATTCCATGCATCTATGTATCTATGTATCATGTATCTATATTTTATCATTTCATCATTTCATCTTAGTATATTTTCAGACTATAAATTTATACAAAAATACCATAAAAATTGCAAAGACACCTATCCAATTTATTTAAGGTAAGGAAAAATCATAGGCTTTACATTATTTTTAATGGTATATGCCTAGTTTATATATATTCATTGAAAACCTAAACCCTATATTATACTCCTTATAATTCATTGCATCTTGCTTTTTCATATAATACTCTTTACATTATGTGTAATGGTCTACTGTTATCCATTTTTATACATAAAGGAACGTAGCCAATGGACCATAAGTCTATATAATGGTCTGTCATTGTTCATCTTGTTGTAGTCTCTATAATGCCCTACATCTTAACTATATACATAATACCTTATACATTATGTGTAATGTTTTATTGTTATCTAGTTTGACTAATTTGATTATGTTTTTTTATTTATTATGAATCTTTTATCTTTATATATTTATTATTGGGGTCTTGCTCATAGTCCTATATTTGGTACATTAACTAGGTTTTTGCATTAATGAGATAAAGTTCTTTAAACCAAGTTGAGGTTTTTAAGGTTTTATTGTGTACATTTTGATACCCTATTAATATATCATTTTCAAATTAATATAGGCATATGATTTTATGTTTTGGGTTTGAAAAAAAATGCACTACTCCAATCTCAAATTTTATTTCAAATGTTATGACATACTACTATTAGATACAAAGACTAGATACCATGGAACTCTACATACTTATTATAGATATTTTTGGACAATGGAATATTAATTTTTGATGTTGGGGTTTTATGTAAATTTATATTGGATATTATGAACATACAGGATGACAAATTTGCATAGTAGACATGAACTACATAAAATGATCTTGAAAGTGGACATTTAAAGGAATAATAGAAATATAAAGTACAAGCTTCCATGAATGTTATTGAGGCTATTTTTTATTATTAATCATAAAAACTACAAAAAAATGTGCATCTCAAACTTTCTTGCACTTAATAATTAATTGAAGACTAGAATAAACCATCTAGAAAAAAAATCTTGTTCACTTAATAAACAATCAAAGACTAAAATAAACCACTCAACAAATAATTGGAGACTAAAATATGCAAATAAATGTGCATCTCACTCTTGTTAACATGTGTATATGTGATACAAAATTAATTACATCTTGGAATGTAAATAATTATATGATTTATATATCTTGACCTTGATAAATTATTTGAAGGATGATTATGAACATCATGTGTTAATAATGTTTAAATTCTATAACTTCATTTGACTAATTCTATGAATACCTTATTCAATTCTATGGATTCCCACTCAAAATTAAAGGTGTAGTAGTATGATGAACTCTAAATTGTAATAAAATCATTCTAATTTGAATATGAAAATTGTTCTAATTGTATACTTTTATAAGGAAGATTAAAAGTTTTCTTACTAATTATATTGGTAAGTATGATAAAAATACAAAAATCCAACCCTAATATTTTCACACTATCCATGGTGTGTTACAAAAACATTATATCAAAAAAAAAGTTCCTATGACCATACATACAACCATGTTATATCAGTTCCATCCTAGCTTTCCTACCATTACATGATGCATACAACTATGTTATATACCAGGGATAAAAAAATGAGTTAACATCTTTTTTTAATTGAATACTAGTTTACCATATGCCTTTTACATTTTATATGATATGTGGTATGTACCATCTACAAGTGCCATAATGAAATGTAATGGAGATTAATTCATCATGCCGCATGTCAATTAGTTGTTACATTCATATTAAAATGTTGAGTGTGCAAGTCATAAAAAAAATGCATTATTTTCAAATGGAATAAAAATAATAAAGTGATCATGATAGAGACCCTTCTTCTCCCTCCATAAGACACCATAAATATTTCCTCGTTTCATGATTTCCTCTCGATATATAGTCACACTATAACTTTATATAATAACAACAACAAATATGTAATAATGCCTATCCACTTTATCGTAGTTAAGGGAAGTCATTATTTATGGACCTATAAGATATGCAAGGATGCCTACATATCCATTACTTTAAAGATTAAATCCAAATTACATGTAGTTATCGACATCAGGTTTATGTGTATAATAATTATCATTTAATGAATGTAACTAGTAAACTAAATTTTGATACTTTAAAATTAACAACTTTGGCTTTAATTTTAGGTGTTTTATATCTAGTTAGGACCTAACGATTATGAGTAATAGATGAATTGGAAATAATATGGTATGTTTGAATGTACAAATGTTTTAACATGCTTGACAAATGTTTACCATATGAGCAATATACTTATACCTACATTTTATTTATATACAACTCTTTGGGTAGTTTCTCATGCCAAAAACATGTGAAATGTAGGTGCCAAACCATAAAAAGGATTGGAATTTAAAAATTTATTAATGATTGTCACTAAATGAATATATCAAACATGAAAAATTATGGAATTATAGATATGTATGAGAGTGATTTTTTTCTTTAGAGGGTAGAAAAAATGATTTGATGTTATGAACATAGTTTGAATAAGATTTTAAGTAGGATAAAAAGTAATAGGGAATTCAATTAGGTGACTTAAAACAAATTAAGAAGGTCTCACCCATGTAAAACATGTGGATGTGAGACAGGTGTGAATTAGAGTCGTATGTGTTTGTGAAATTCATGTAAGGTGAATTCAAGTAAAAAATTATTTTACCAAGTATTTAATACAATAATTTTGTATCTACAAATTGATTTTATTATAGTATTAAAATGAAGTAAAATTCTTGAGTAAAAATAAAATAAATGTACTTGAGTGTGTACTACACACTTTGTGCTTGGGAGAAATCCTAAAATATGCATATTTGTAGCCTTTAGTGAGTATGTAACACTAAATCACAATGCATAAGCTTTAAATATGAAATAAAATTATTATTTTAAACTTAAATAGAAAGGAAGGAATACACTTATAATTGGGTAAATAATGTTTCCTTGTCACCTAAATTATTAAAAATAATGTTGCCTTATTGAAGCATTACATAATTATGTTTCCTTATTGATTTACTTAGATAAGTGGTGTAATCAAGTCCCAAATGTATGTAATTATTCAAGGGAATGATTTTATAATATATATGTACCAACTCTTAGTGAAAATGTTTTAGTGTTTAAGCCATTGAGCATCGATGAATACTTAACCACACTACTCATGTAACTAATCTTGTAACCTAAGATGTTAAGGTGGGATCGACATATAAGAGTTATTTAAGTCATATATATGTTATTTAGTGTCATTAAATCATCAAAAACATTGATTTAATATACATGGATCATCTATTATAGATAAACTTATAGTTCCAATGGTTCTCACTTCTAGATACCATAAAATAGTTTACAAATAGAAATCTGTAATAGTGTATATGGATGAATGATATTAAATCCCCATAATCATATTTATACTATTCCAAAATTATATATATTGATATACATATATATTATCACTTAGTCCAAACATGAAAAATTTACAACTCACATATCTATAAAATGAATGCATATTCCCCCAAATATGTATGAATATATAAATATATAGAAACATGTAAATTTTGTTATTTTAAAATGATTATTTATGCCCCAAAAATTATTTAATATCTATTCCATATCTAAACCAATCATAAATTTTTTAATCCTATAAATTATGCCAAAATATGAATTTCCTAAATTTTCATGCTAATATCTATATGACAAACTGACTAACATTACCCTCTTTTGAAGTGAGGGATGTAGATTGCAAGTCAATCATCTCAAAATAAAAGAGTTAACTATATAATGTTATTTAAAATATGTAATCATGTAGATTCATGTCAACATTTGGAGAGTATGTTAGCAATGCACATATGAAACATGGAATATAAGGCACATATGTGTCATGTTCAAATAAATATAATAATTTGGCATGTATTATTAACCATATATGATGTAATTAATGAGTGTTACTACATAGTAAATGTGAATGATGTTAATCATGATGCCACAAACATGAGTAAAAATTCATGATATGGATCACAACACCATAAACTCAACAAATTCCACAAGCTCAATTGACAATGTTAAATTAATCCACTCATAAGGATGCAACCA
>JARHVA010004717.1:1392500-1405000 GCA_037957365.1 Torreya grandis
CAAGAATTAAAACACCTATGTGAACAATTTTATGAACTTAAAAATGGTTTTTATTATATTTAATAATTAATAAAAAAATATTTAAATAGATATATTAAAATATTTGATATCATTATTGGTATTACAAACCAATCTCATGTCTTTACCCTAAACAGACATCACTGTGTTATAGGTCACTTTGAGAACAATGTTTTGATGGTATATGAGATTAAAAAAATCTTATAATCAATGGGTAAATTTGGTATATTTATTTAATAATGACCCAATTTTTTTGGATCCATCCCTAATCCATTATAACCCATCTGTAATATCATTCTCAATTTTACTTGGTTTTCTCACTATCTTGCTCATTACACCGTTTTAGTGATAGGCCATATTATGTGACTAGTTTAGAATAATTAAGGTTTGAAACTTAATAATAATATTATATGGGAAAAAAATAAAAGTCTCAAAAATCATCCTCCAATCATTTTTGTGCTTTGACCTTGTCAACCTCACTTGCTACATCAAAAATATGAGAAACAAGGGGTTTCCTATAGCTTCCACTCACTCTTCTCACAGAATAATGACAAATAAAGAAACTTGAGAAAGTCATATACATGATACAATAATAAAAATAGGTCATTCAATATAATCTAAGTCATTTAAAATAATATGTTTCATATCAAGTTAATATGAGAGTTTTATGAGGGTTTCGACTACCTTGCATTCTTAGCAATCATTCATAAAGGATTTCCCATAAAATCCAAAACCAATGATAGGAAAATTAATATATTAACCTTAAATAAATACCATGAACTTCTTAGATCGTCATGAAAATTCTGCACATGCCAATGAGCATAAGAAAATCCTTCTTGGGTCTACTATACCTCATTCTATGTACATAAAAAAACTCAACACCAAATTTCATGCTTTCTCCTTCAGTCTATGACCTAAAACCTGGTCAACACACTTAATATAACCTTTCACACCTCTAAGAGTTCTCTCATGAGATCTATAAACTTTGGAACTAAACTTGACCCCGCACTAGGCCACACTAGGTCTCTTTGCACATTAGGTCTTGAAATGTAAGTCATACTTAGACCTTGAACACACCTTGAAATATATTGAACTATTATAAATACCTCATTTTAATGTCATAAAACATCATACCTTGATTACACACTACCACACATATTCTTACAATCCATAGATTGATCACCTCATTATACTACCAAACTTGTGTCTTCTTAATAGGTCTCTCAAGTACATGGATAATGAACTCAACCTCAAAAATAATAAATAAAAATAAGAATGACATTAGTGAAAACTCCGTGCATACCTTAGAATACATTATCAACAATTTCCCCATTTGTAATTGATGGAAATTAATCATTCATGCCAATTATTCATAGAAGATTATCTTACTAGGATATAACTCCCCTATATAGATCAATCTCCCCCTTTGACATAAATGAAAAAGCACTACCTACAAAAAAAATCAATAAATATAAATGAAATATCATATCAACAAGCCCCCTATCTCATTGCATGCCTTAGACATCTTCTTCTTGACAAATTGATATGACTCCCCCTTTAATGTCATAACTTGTGCTCTTATTTCCTAATCTTGGAGATAAAACACCTCCTTATTATCTCCCCCTAAGAAATTTTACTTGATCATTGACTAATAGGAACAAAACTCACACCAATTCATATCATAGATGTTCAAAAGTAACATTTAGAAGAGGCTTAGTCAAAATATCTACAATCTGATCCTTGGTAGACATAAATTCAATCTTAATTCTTTGTTCACTTACATGTTATCTTAAGAAAGGATACTTGATAGGAATGTTCTTAGTCCTTGAATGAATGATAAGATTATTTTAAACACTTATGATACAATTATTATCACAAAAATAAGACTAGGACCATCAAACTCCACATTGTAATCTCTTAAGGTTTTTATCATCCATAGTACCCAAGTACAACATGAAGCTTATAAAATGTACTTAAACTAACAAGAATAAAAGCCCACTAATGGTTAATTCTTGCTTATCCATGAGACTAGGCACTTACCTAAGAATAAGTCTCCCCCACTAGTGGTCTTTCTATCATCTAGACTCCTAGCCTTGTCTATATCTAGATAGGCTACTAGATCAAACTTCTTGCTCCTTGGGTACAATAATCCATACTAAATTATTCCCATGAGATACTTAATTATCCTCTTGAATACTTGTAGATGCATTTCCTTAGGATATACTAGAAATCTTCCCACAAGTCCTACTACTTGCATGATGTCAAGTCTAGAGGAAGTAATATACAACAAACTCCTAATCATGGATCTATATTTTATCTGATTTACTCTTGAAGATTCATCTTGCTTGCTTAGCTTATATACTGTAACTTATACTTACAAAATTGAAATATTCCATTTCAAACTTATTTAACATCTCTTTTATATACTTGACTTATGAAATGAACATACCTTTTTCAGATTGATTGATTTGAAGTCCAAGAAAGAAGGATAGTTCTCCAATCATATACATTTCAAATTATGACTTCATCACCTTTGTAAATGACTTTGTCATGTTATAATTAGTTTCATATACATAGAAAACCACTACCAATTGATGGTATTTTTAAGTCATGATATATGGGTTACTGTCTGCAACTCCTCTCTTGAAGCCTTGGTCCAAAAAATAGTTGTCTAGTCTAGCATACCAATATCTAAGGCCTTGTTTTCAACCATATAGGGACTTATTAAACCTATAGACATATTACTTGTTATAATTCAATATAAAAATATTAGGATTCTCAATGTACACTTCTTCCTCCAAGTTCTTATTTAGGAGAGTTGACTTGACATCTATCTGGTATATCTTGAAGCCTTCGAAACCTACATAGGTAACAAACATCCTAATGGATTTTAATGTTGATATAGGAGAAATTTTTTCTTATAATTCCACCCCTTCTAATTTATCATATCCCTTAAATACTAGTATATACTTGTTTTTGGTGACTTCTCCATTCTAATTGAACATGTTTCTATACACCCATTTTGTACCAATGATATTTTTATCTCTAGGCCTAGGTACTAACTCCCAAGTCTCATTATTATCAATTTAATTTAAGTCCTTATTAATTAAATCTATCCAAAACTTATCTTCACATGATTATACATATCTTTTAGGTTCAAATTTTGATAATAATGAAGTATCATCTTGATTAACATCACTCACAATTCTTCTTTTTGTTTGTATACCTAGACTTTTATTTCCAATGATCTGAGATTTAGGATGATCCTTTTGAATCTACCTAGAAGGAAATTTTGAATACTTTCTCTCCTCTATTTTTTCTTCATCCTCATCTATATCTATAGCTCCTTCATCATTATTTTATGAAGAATATAATTTATTTGTCTCATCAACCTTCACTTTTGTGCTCTCCACTTTTTTTTGTAACCTATTATTGTAACATCTGTAGGCAACACTAAGTGATGAATATATCAAGAAAATATCTTAATTAGACCTTGTGTCAAACTTGCCTAAGTCATTCTCATCTCTCTTCATATAAAATTTGCTGTCAAATATTAAAATGTCCAACACTTGAAGGTCTACATTCTATAATTCATATGGAGTCTATCACCATTGATCCTAATATGTATTCTATTCAATGTGTAAATTTCAATACTCACAGATTCTTTCTAGTAGCTATCAAACAACTTAGACTCATTCAACACAGTTATTACCATTTATTGAACTATTCTATTCTTTCTTTCAACTAGCTCATTTAGTTAAAGTGTTCTAGTAGCTAAGAACTATCTTCTTATTCCATTGACTTCATAAAACTCATCAAACTTGTTTGATCAAAACTATCTTCCTTTGTCAAGCCTAAGACACTTTATCTTCACATTGATATCATATTCAACTAAATCCTTGAATGTTTTAAACTTACTTAAAGCTTATAAATTCTATTTTAAGAATGTTACCCAAGTCATTCCTATGAAGTCATCTATAAATAACATGAAGTAGCTGTCACCTTGAATGCTTTCAATCCTAGTAGGACTACATAGATCAATATAAATTAGATCTAAATGTCCAGTAGTAGAGTATTATTTAGACTTGAATCTCCTCTTAGTCTGCTTAACATGTTGACATGCCTTGAAAATAATATCTACAGGTTTGGAAAATTTGGGCATGTTCTTCATGGATCTCTTAGAGCTGATCTTGACTAGATTATTAAAGTTAATATACTGTAACCTTATATTCCATAGCCAAATTTCATCTATCTTTCTCATAAAACACTTCTATGTTGTAATATCATTCAATGCATATAGATTGTTTTTAGTTTTCTTGGATTTGGCAATCAACTTCCCTAATTTTGATTTCTTTATCTCACATCTTTTATCATGAAAAATTAGGGTATGTCCTTGGCTGCACATTTTAATTACACTCAATAAGTTGTGTTCCAAGCCATCTATATGCAATACATTTTATGTCTTGGTCTTCCCATTGTCTAAGCTCAAAACACCTTTACCAATTATGTTATCATATATGTTATCTCTAAAACTCATCGAACCTATGGCATTATTCTTCAAAATGATGAATTTACTCTTATCTCCTATCATGTGACTTGAATAGCTACTATATATATATATATATATATATATATATATATATATATATATATATATATATATATATATATATATATATATATATATATATATATATATATATATATATATACCACTTCAAATCTTCATTTTGAGTATGAAAGGTAGTTTGGGCTATCATAGATTGTTCTCCTCTAGATTCTGACTTCTCTTTCATCTTACCCATAAGTTCTACTTTCTTGATCCATTATTTAGGATCATGACTACATGTCTTATTAACATAACTAGTTTTGCTTATAGATCTTGCCTTACACTCTCTTACAATATGTCCTATTTTGTTAGAGTTATAACATAGGATCCTACTTCTCCATCTACAATCAATAGCTCTATGTCTAAATCGACCATAAGAGAAACAATAACCAATGAAAGAATACACATACTATGATTATTTAACCTTATCTATATTTTGATTATTATTGGATATTACACTATTACCTTTGATATCCCTTAATGGAACAAAACCCTTCTTGACTTGTTGATGATTCACTTAAAACTTGACCATTTTTGTATAGGTCTTTATTCTACTAGCTTTATCACTCCTTGACAGACCATTGAATTTGGGAAACTAAATTTCTTGTAACTCCTTTCGTTCTTCCTTGAAACCAAAACCTATAATATCATGAAAGGAACTTTGACTATCCAGAATATTGTTAAGCTTTCTAGTACTCTTCTCTAATTTTTGATATATCTTTATCTTGATTTCATCTTTCTCAACTTATGCCTCTAATGTCTTTACTTCCATTCTAATATAGGTGAATTATTCCATATGATTCTTATCTTTTGAATAACATTCACAAGCTATTTTTATGACTATGGATATATCCTCATTACAATCATAATAAACACTTTCATTATCAACATCCATACATGTGCTCCAAATATATCACTTAGACTGTTAAGCTTGCACAAGGGAAATTTTTATTATACCAATTTTTGGAAGGGAAAAAATTGATATGGGGGTTAATTAGTGGAAACAATTGTCTTTTAATTTTATATATCATTCATCAATCATTCAAATAAATCTAGAGTTGTAGCAATGCACAATCAACCATTCATATGAGCATCAAGTAGAAAGATAAAACATGAACACAAGATCTATGTGTGAAACCATAATGGGGGATAAAAATCACTAAAACAAAACTTATAATACAATAATATAAGAAATTAATCAAAATTTAATGAGACACCAACCCCACAAGGAGCACCAACCCCTCACTAGTCAAGCACCAACTTGTAAAGAGGCACCAACCCCTTAGGTAACTCAACACCAACTCAATCACCTAGAACCCATAATAAAATTTAAACACTTTTTATCACTTAAATAAATAGGAATGCCTTATTTTTCCCTTCTCACTCTTCTATCTCTCTCTAATAGCCTATTAGGCCTCTTCACTTAACTAACCCACTTCTTGGTAGAATTAGGCTAAATGACCTTCGTCATAATCAAAATAATTATTTTTATATATTCATGGAATATTTAACACACTTATATGATTATATTAAATCCCTATACCTTTTTTAAAAATCTCTATGTCATTTATTCATCCCCTTAATTATTCTAACTAGTAAAATTAGGCCTATTAGACCTTTTTATACTTGACTCTTGCTCTCACCCATATTAGTTAAAAAACCTATCCATAATTTTATAACCATTTTAATATATCAAAAAACATATTTAAAAAGTTAAACAATCATTACATAGGTCAGTAAGTATCCAAAAGGACCAAAACCACCATTAGGCCTAATAGAGACCTAATGTAATTAGGCCTTCTCAAAACACATGTTTTACTTTGGCCACCTTGAAAAACATTGGGCTTCTAGAAATGTATGAAACAATTAAAAAACACTTCAATTATACCCTTAATAAAATTAAATTAGGTTTAAAACACCATTAATATCATTTCACTCCTTGAACGATACCATTAGGTCTACTCGTAATTAGACCTTCTTACTGCTAGAAAGTCTACTTTGAAGATATGAAGCATACACTAAAATATGACACATAACATAATAAAAAAATCACATGAATATATACTTAATAACCTTAATTTCATCACCATGTTCAGTTTATTTCACCAAATATGGCATAATACCTCAAAAAAACAATTTTCATATGCTCATTCAAAATTGCAAACAAGCCTCAAGAATGCAGTCAAGATAGTTTGAGTTTTCACACCTTTATAGGAATTTATCATGTATAAAAATATATTCAGAGTAACATATGATACATATATAATAACTTAATTTTGTTGTATTCTTAAACTCAACACAAAAAGACTCAACAACACCATTCTCACTCACACACATAAAACTGCTACATCAAAAAATTGAGAAATAAGGGGTTTCCTATAGCTTCCACTCACTCCTATGACAAAAAAATGGCACATAGATAAACTTTAGAGATTAATCTACATGATCCAATCATCAAAATAGGTCATTCAATATAATCCAAGGAATTAATAATAAGATATTTTGTATCAGGTTATTATGAGGGTTTTCGGATGGTTTAGAATTCCTACCATTCTTAGCAATAATTCATAAAATATTTCCCAAAATATTAAGGTATGACCCTTACCTAACTACCATGAGATACTTGGATCTTAATACGAAGGTTTCACATGCTAATGAGCATAAGAAAATCTTTCTCGAGTCTACTATACCTCATTCTGTCCACACATAAAAACTCAACACCAAATTTCATGCTTTCTCCTTCAATATATGAACTTATAATATTTTAACACACTTGATACAACCTTTCACACCTATCATAATGGTATCATTAACGTTGGCACCTTGGGAAATGAGCTTGACCCCTCATTAGGCCACATTAGGTCTCTTTGCACATTAGTTCTTGAACTATTAATCATACTTAGACCTTGAACACACCATTAAATGTATTTTTATATTCTAAAAAACTAATTATCATGTCATATAAACTCATACATCTCTCACAAACTACCATGCATATTCTTACAAGAATTAGACTGATCACCTCATTATGCTACATTAATATGAGTCATTAATTACACTTTTATTTCATCAATGATAACTCCATATATACCTTATAACACATTCATAACACATATGCATTGAGAATAAAGTATAAAATACCAAGGGTGCTAACTAGGTCTTATGATAAATATTATGAAAGTGAAAATCTGAAAATAAATAAAAAAATATGTTTAAAAGTGTATAACATTATTAAAACATCACATGCATTCTCAATCCAAATAATTATTTAGTTCTAAAATTGAATAAATGTGCAAAAAATTAGGGTGTTGGAAAGATAAGTAGTAATTGATGAAGGTACTACAAAGAGAAGCTTTAAGGAAGATAGAATGAAAAAAATCATGAAATATAAATTGGTTCAATGTAAGGGAAAGGAAAGGAGACATAAGAAGACTCAAAATATGCATTTATATAAATATAGAACCCAATTTAAACCTATATGTGATAGTGCTACTTAAATCCTAACATATGGAAAAAGTAATATACATATTCTAGATCATATGGAAATAAGGACAAAAGACACATATTAAAAAAGTATTAAAGAAAATAATTTTGATTTATAAATAACATAATGGATTAAATAAGGACTCATTTGGATGAAACAAGTCATGAATATTGAAATCACATATAATCATAGTCTTCATATTCTTGTTATGTGGACAACTTTGTGAACAAGTTTTATAACAATTCTTTAAGAACATCAAGAGATAAATGTTGCATAGATAATTATGGACACATGTGAAAAATTAAACTAATACATAAGTGGTAACTATAATAGGGACTCACTAAATTAGATACACCTGGAGAAAGAACCATTGTTAGTAGAGGTTCTTGTAAATATACATCAAGACATGATAAGAATTGTATGTGTGCAGAGGATTGCAAGATCAGAACATAGACAAGAATAACACATATTATTATTATTATTATTATTATTATTATTATTATTATTATTATTATTATTATTATTATTATTATTATTATTATTATCATCATCATCATCATCATCATCATCATTATTATTATTTATGTCCATATTTGAATATTAAGTGAAAACTCATGAAATAATGTAGAGAAATCTCATTATTATTCTACTTTTAGTATATTTTAATGAAAAAAAATATACAAAAAGTATAGAACATGTAAAAAATGATATTATCAACAATGATCATTTTATCTCTATATTAATCTATAATATTTCATAATTCTTATTCATTACAATTGATCAATATTTAAAGGGATTGTAAATAATCTATCATTATGAATTATATCATTTCATTTCTTCCTTATAGAGAGTGCTTTCATATTCTAAAATATTTTGATATACATATATATGATGAATACATATAGAATGATATACGTTTTAAAAAATGATTTACAATTATATTCTACTACCAACACTTTCTCATACTTAAACATGTGTATTTTACTAAGACAATGTTATAGGAAGTGTGCCTACTATCAAATCTAGTGGAAATGTATATGAATATATAGGGAGATTTGGTTTAGAAAAATACTTACAATAATTTTTCAAGGTTACATTTAATAAATTTCACCTCTTTCACACTAATTATCCACCATTTCAGGGTTTTGGTAAAATAGCGTAGCTAGGAGGCCACCTTTTATTGGTTTTTAATAATCATCACCCTACATATAATGTTTATGGTTTTTAATATTTCAAAAGTCTCCATGTTTTTTAAAATGTATCCCTCCAATATATGAAGAGAAGGTGGAGGCATAAAGTGTGATGGTGGAACTAGAGGAGGATGTGAAAAAATTAGATTCATTAACATTGTTGCTAAGGAATATGCCACTAAGTAGTTAACCGCTCAAGAAATTTGATATATTTTGGCTGATTTACAACCTAATTTTTTCTGATTGATTGGTTTTTCAGCTCTTATTTAATTTGGTTGGGTGAAATTAATTGAGAATAATTGACAATCAAAATAAGGGAACTCTCTAAATGTGATAGATCTTGAATTTAATCCATTATACAAGGACATATCACACCATGTTGATTTATGTTCATAATAGAACATATAAATACATGATGTTGTAGATGTATTCATTTTCTATGATGACAATGGAAACCCTTTACTGAGAAAGTTATATCTAAATGTATTAAAACATTTCTTCCATTCAATCTATATACTATTGAGTTTATATTCCAATGAACATGTTATGAAGGATCTCACTCTACCATTTTGTCATTTTATTTAAGATAATGTTTATTGAGTGAAGATACTCCTTTAGTGCAACATCCATTTGAGCTAGAGTAGCTATATAATCCCAAATATTTTCCTTGGATTTTTATACCTTGAATAAGTCTCGTTGAAAGTCACCTAATGTGTTCTCCAGAACTATTTCTAGTCAAAAATATTTCAATAAAATTGGGTGGATTTCTACACATTAGTGTCCAAAAATTGTTCATATTATTATAAACATTGAAATTTCATTTGTGTTTCTACCTTCAATTACTGACCTTTCACAATGAGATTCTATAGTTTATGCATAGATACCAAATCCTTTTTGAGTTGTGAGAGTAAGGTGGTGAGGTTTTTCTCATTAAATGTCATTTGGTCACCTAAAATTTCAGTGAATAATGATTGACACATGTCATCTATAATTTCTCAGTTCTTGAATAAGAAAACTTTTAAGTGTGCCTTTTCCTACCTCATATGGAATTTTTCTTACTCTGTATTGGTGGCTTTATGTCTTTTGGACTCTTGAAATGTAGTTTCTCCCTCAATATGATTTTCTAGTGGTAGATAGGTCACATCAAGTTACACCTATTAAATTATTATCATCGTAGCGATTGAATTTTTAACATTTGTGGTTAATTATGACTAGTGATAAATTTACACAATCGAGAATGTGAAGGTTATTCATCACATCTTTGGGGCTTGCACATCTCATAGCCATTTTCTATTTTTTCAGATTATTCTTATGATTCCTCTTCTTGTGCACCTTTAAGTGTTGATCCTGAGGTTTGCAATATGTTGGGAGGTTGAGGTCATTAATAATCATTTATCGTTTAGGCTCTTCTATTATCAAATTTGTAGGATACTCTATATGTTTGGACTTTTGAGGATTATTTGAGAATTTATCCTTATTCTCTATCTCCACCTCTTATTTTTCCTTAGTAGCTTCCTTTGCATATGCCTTTATTGATTATTCTAATTTCTATGAAAAATCATCATCATATTAATCCTTATTATTATATTTTACTCATATTCCTTATTTCATAGATATTCCCTTTATATATCTTCACCAACCTAGGTTGTTGCATCAACCTCAACCTATTTATTCTACATTTCTTGTGATTCCTTATCTTGTTACTAATTCTAATTTCTTTCAACTTCTTCTAGTTGTTATTTCATTTTATTATCCTTTTCTTATTCTTTATTATTATTCCAATGCGTTATCCTCTTCCTCTTTATTTCTCACAACTTATTAGTCTATTTTCACATTTTCCTTCACTTTTAATCTAGTAATGTCCACTTAGAGTTGTGGTTGTTTCATTTTTTTCTACATTATAGGTTATTTTGGGGCAGTTGCTACTATGGGGGTATAAAAAAAAAATTATGGAGAAGGTGGTGAAGGTGGTGGTGAAGGGATATAAGTCTATTATGGATCATGTTAATGTAAGGAGAAGCAAAGGAGAGAACCACCCTATGTTTACTCAACAGAGTCTTTATGTGAGTAGGTAAGACCAATGCTTTATTATAACACTCTCCTTAGTGAGTATTAGCAGTATTTAGATGCTATGTTACTTTATCATATTATTATGCTTGCACCTTCACATCAAAAACCTATGTAAAATTGCCTATTCTATTTATGACTATTCATGATGTCTTAGGATTTTGATCAATGCACATAATTTGTATATTAGTAGTGAATAGGGATTTCCTTATTGTACTTTAGGTTTCCTTATTCACACTTATTGTTATTTTATTTTAGATATCTCACCATTTCAACTGATAAGCACTAAATCGGTGCACTTTCTTAAAAAATATAGGTGATTATTTATTTAATATCCTCCTTCTCTATGATTGTATCCATGATGATGGACTTAGGAGGTGTCAGTATATGAGCCAACATTACTAATGGGACATTTTTGTGTAGTTGGTAGGTGTCAATTACATTCTAAAATAATAATTTATTTTCTTCCTCTCATTCATAGATGTCTTGGTATATGTCCTACATAATTGAGCTGTATGCCTCTATCATAATAAGTCATAATGTCCTTGAATCATACTCTATTTAAATCTAGGGCATAACTTGTCAGTGAGCCATGGGTTCATTATGTGAATTCTTGGGTGGATATTATTATCTTTACACTAGAGCCTTGAGATTTCATGTAATTAGTTGAGATGAAGCTACAATAGGTTTCGACTAATAATGCTTTTATGTTAGTGCCTTTCCTTGTTAGTGTGGAAATGGTTGATGCGCACCTAGAGGAATAGATCAAAAGGGTTACATAATTTTTTATAATAACACTTATTTCCTTAGAATTTTTTCTTACACATCTAACATGGTGATGAAGAATGGCAAGGGATGGGTGATTGTTTGTCCAATCCATTAAGTTGTATCTACATGCCATCATCTAGTTTGGTGACATCTTCATGAAGTTAGAGGTACTTCCTAACATGAGTGGGAACCCTATGTTATGATGTAGTAATCACTTGTAATTCAAGTCACCATTTATTTAAGTGACCCAAATCTATGAGTATTACCTATTCTAGTTTAGACAATATTATTCAAGGTAGTCATATGACAAAACTCTCCATCAGATTGATAGTACTATCAAGATACTTACATTTAGTAATGTAGA
>JARHVA010004717.1:1412500-1450000 GCA_037957365.1 Torreya grandis
TGGCTTTCACTAGGTTTGATATTGCTCATGAATTGGAAGTAGTGGGAATATTTATTTCAAACTAAATAAAATAAATTTAAAAAATATTAAATAGGTTCTTATGTTATTTGTATTTGATTCTTACTATGTTATTTCACCATCAAGGTAATCCTAGTGAAAGTAAGAATCAAATCTACATGAATTTGTGGAATCTAATTAGGCTGGATATCCTGATTGTCACAGATCTACTAGTGTATATGTGTTTAAATTGATAAATGATTAGGTGAGAAAATAATAATAAAGTGTTTCTCTATCCACCTCATAGGCCAAACACATGGTTGATATTCATTCAAGCAAATAATTAGTTTGGCTTACAATTTTGTGTTCTATTGTGACAATTAATGTGTAATTTGTCTAGTAAATAATCATAATTATCACTCTCAAACAAAAACACACTGATGTATAATACTATTTTTTTTGGGAAATGTTTGAGGAGAAGAAGATATTATTGGAGAGGCTGGACATAGATAAGAATGTTTTTGATTCACATACAAAGGCTATGAATTGATAGGTTTTATTGGTGTAGAACATTAAGGGGCATGGGTTACCTTAGCTACTAAAATTACATGATTGTGAACCTATTATGATGTAATATTTTTCCATTTTGAATGAGTTATTTAGACTCCCCCACTCCCAATCATAATATGGGAGGAACCCCAAGCTGTGGGTATCCTATGGTGGGGTAGACCCTCCAGAGAAGATCATCTTCCTCTTGATGGACAACTTATACTAATTTTTGGACTAAAAAAAGGGTTAAAAAGGGGGAAAGGGATCCTAAGAAATTTAACTAAGTAATACACCAAATTAAAATGGAAGAAACCCATAAGCTTGAACCCACACTAGATCAACACAAGACAATGCTAGCTCACACAACCTCATAGACTAGCTGGTTGCATAAGTATTTCATAGAATATGGTTAGGAATTAACAAATGGAAACAAAGAGGGATTCCAAGACCCACAAAAAACCTAAATTAATGGTATGAATAACATGAATCCATACATTCAAATATCTTGAAAACACCTTAAAAGAGGCTAAAAATAAGGACAATGGTGTGGAAGATTCTCCTTCACAATGCCATCATTCACAAGCTTTCCAAACACTAGTTACATGTAAGAGATAGGTAAATAAAGTCTTTATTGTTTCAATAGGTAGTTACTATAAATTTTTTATAGGGTTTAGCCTTATCAAAATTATCATATATTGAAAAGATATCTTGGAGAGTCCCTTGATACTCCGAAAAAGAAGCATCATTTATGAATGGGAAATAATGGGTAACATAGAGAAAGGGAGAAGAGAGAGAAAAAAACATATGTACAAAAAAATCAATGAACTACCACCACATTTATTGAATTTTTGACCATCTCTAATCCAATTAGGACTAATCTTTCATTAACAAACTAACCTTCATTTTCTTAAATAGTCGGCAAGCTCTTTTCATTGGTTGAGAAATACACTAGAATACAAGAATCTATTTTGAAGATGACGAGTCATGATATAATAAAAAAATGAAAATATTTATAAGCTTTTAAAAATAATTTAATGCTCCACCTAAACTATCCAATCTCCAAAACTAATCCTTGAACTTCTACGCTACCTTCCACTTGGATTAATTATAAGGACAATATACTCATATCCTTGAGCCTGACAAAGCCATGACTATATCTATTTTAAGTAGTTACAAGTACCTACTTATCGAGGATATGACTACTTTAAAAGATAAGACACTCTTCAATATCTATTTTTATATCTACCCATACTCCAAACATCGGTTTACTATACATTGAAAACTAATCCATTTATTAGTTTTCATATAGCTATAATATCAATGAAAAATTATAGCTTGTATAGTTCTATTTTGAACTATATTAGGTTTAAAAAAACCTACTCTACCTTTGAACCTTGTGGAAGCCAATAAATCATCATCTACATAGGTCTTTCTTAAAGAATAGTGAGCATAGTTATAGATGATTACTATAATTTTAGAAGAAATAGGTGTGCAAGTTTCAAAAGCCCTTAAACAAGATCCAAATTATGCTTGCATGGCATCAAAAATTTATCATTAATAATCCTGACTATATCACTATGTATTATACCTAAGGATGCTCAACTAAGCTCTATTGGTGAGATATCCCTTTGAAAAATTTGATCTTATTTTAACCTAAATCATATTCGACCTCTACTTGAAGTCTTTCGGATTCAAATTTTGAAATCAACCATTGATCCTGATCTAGGTCCTTAAGATTATGACACTTGTCTTCTTTGCATTGTTCCTTAAGATCCTATAGTTAGTCCATATGTGCCTTCATTTTTGCCATATGAAAACTTCACATTCATCCCTAGGATATGATGAATCTTTGGCCTCTCAATTTCTATTGATCAACATCCCTATGAAACTTGGAATCTTTTTGATTATCTTCAATATTCACTAACGTTTTGACTTTGAGCTCACTATTAATCTTCTTTAGAATGATTAAATGCATGTGATTGGATCTTGTGGAACTACTAACTCTATTAATCATTGCTCACTATTAGATTTGATCTTAGATTCCAATATTTGGAAACTTGTCATAATGTGTCTAGACATAGGAATATTTGAATCCAAATGGCTACTTACCATAACTTTAACCTGATATCTCTGTGCTCATCCCATATTGCTTATTCAACTTTAAAGAATTATGTCCTAAGATATTAAGCTCATCAAGATAAAAAATTTCAAAATCATAATTTAGGCATGAATAAATAAATTTTAATGTGATATTTTGGCCTGAGAGTATTTATAATCATACTTATAAAATGCACAATTAAGATAAACAATCTAGTTCTTCATGACATTTGATACGGTCTAGCTCTTCAAATCTTGTTTTTGCCATATTTTGATCATTTATGTTTCAATAAAAATTTTCAACTTCTCTCTCTAGGTAAAGTTTTAGTATATGGTCCAAAATTATCCAACATATTTGGAAACGTACAAGGAATCACACCTACTATGCTTGAGAACCCAAATTAGTTGTCTTGTTTGATCCATTGGGCATATGGAGTCACAAGTCATTTCTCTCAATTGACATGAAATGATATAATGACTCTCCTCTAGATAAATTCCTCTTGAATAATTAGGAATAATAAGAAATAAAGTAAATAAACTACCCAAGGAACTTTGGAAAAGGAAACACACAATCATAAATGAATGTGCATAAGGAACTTAGAAAACAAGAAAACTATTCTAATATGTATAGGGTTGTAACTTACAAGTATTTTCCTCCTAGATCAAATTAAAAATATTTATCATCACTCATTTGTGGTGGACCAAGATTGAAAACACCTTGATTTTGAGAACTCATGATAGGCAAGCTAAGATTCCTTATTGCTGACTCTTTTAACATGCTCTCAAGAGGATGAAATAGGATAAACATTTCTCCAATGTAGACATATTGGTCCATTTCTTCAAATTTTTCTATAAAATGGACTATAGGAGCACATAAAACCTACTTGTATGATGTCTTCTTTGAACATAAAGGTTTACTATATAGGCTTAGGCAAAAAAGAACTAAGTCATCCCAAAAGGTAGCTTCCTCTTGGTCATCCAAGACAATGCCAACTTTAACACCATCTTTGATTTGATTATTTTGAAAGGAGCCATATGGAATATCATTAAACCATATAATGTTCAAATTGTCATGTTATTATGGCTTTATATTTGACCATTCTCCTTCATTATTGAATACAACAATATTGCCTTCAATAGACAATTCATCTTAAGACTGGTTAGAATCTCTAAGCTGATTTGCAAGTTCATTTTCATACTCTGGTGGAGGCATAAGCTGGTATAGAAAATATATTTGGTCGATGAAGTCATGGTGTAAATATTTACATAATTCATTATGATCCTCTTTTTCCTCTATTCCTTTCTCTTGCTCATTTATGACCACATCAACTTGATCAATTGACTAGTCGATTGCTATAACCACATCAATTTATACACTTTTCTCATCATCATGTTAAACCCCACTAAATGGAATATCTTGGAACAAATTAAAATATCATTTTATCTTATATGAAACTTGAATACCCATTTATTCAAATATGAATGCATAAGTACTCCCTTTAGGCTCTAATTCATTAGTGTGAAATCCATACCACAATAACTGGTGAAAACCTAATTTCATATCCTTTGAATAGATCAGGATGAATATCATGATCTCCTCATCATAGAAACTTGGGTTATCTTATTTAGGTTCACCTATGCTTAGAATCTACTCCTCTATTCTTTACAAAACATGCTCTTTATCTAAGAGGGAGATGGTGGGAGGGTGAGTATGTTCACCCTGCTTGCAGCTTAGGAGAGTATGCTTCCAGCTAGGGACTTTGAAGGCTATCCTTAGTGGCTCTTTGGGGATGGAGATAGAGTCAAGGAAATTTTTTATATAAAGATCATTGAGTTGAGCTAACAACTCTTTTACTTGAACTAGTTCTTGTAATACCTTAGTTAACACTTCCTCTCTCTTCGTTGTGCCCTCCTTGATTGATTTTTATGAGTGGAAAGCATAAGGATTTAACAAATTATCCTTTTCATAAATGGGTGTGAGAGAGGGTGGTTTAAAAAAAGAGGGTATCCAATAGTTAGGGTCATTGACATAAGAGAAGATCTAAGATGGGATGGCTTCATGTTCCTCAGCTGAATGGTTTTTAGTGACTTGTTTGGATCTTGATGAGGATGAGAATTGAAAAGATGGACTATGGGGTTGGGTTTAAGAATAAATAGGAGTAGGAGAGGGAAATTGGGTTCTAGGTTGGCTACTTTCATTCCTAAGAGCAACTGATAGTTATTTTATTTTCTGGATTAGTCTTGCCTAACCTAACATTCTTCCTGAAACCTCAACTCCTACTACTGAACATAAGCTTGGTGTTAAATATTCTATTGATTCATATAATACTCTTCTTCCCTATAAACCTATTTTAACTATTTTTAAAGATCAAGCCATATATCCCTAAGGATTATTTTTGGTTGACTAGAGAGAGGCAACTTTTGACAAGGTTGATATATTGAATCTTGAGGGCCACTTGGGGTGAAGCCATGAACATTGTTAGCTTGATATGAAGGATAAGGAATGAAATAACATGCATTTTGATTAAATAGGGTATGATACATACTAAATAATGGTGATTATTCACTTGGGATTATTATACTAGCTGATGTTCATAGTGGAGTTGCCATTGGTGTTTTCAAATGTGCCTCCAAAGGCTAATTCCATTGAAAGGCAACACCAAGAACCTTTTAGTGAGATGTAGAATGTAGTAAAGTCTCATCAGGTATGCCATAAACTATTATGACATGATATTTCACCAATTTGGATGATTTATTTAGGATCTTCAACTCCCAATCATAATATGGGAAAAACCCTAGGTTGTGGGTATCCTATGGTGGGGTTGAACCTCCATAGAAGGCCAACTTCCTCTTGATGGATCACTTATATTCATTTTTACACTAAGAAAAAGATTAGAAAATGGGAATGGGATATTAATAAAGTCAACTAGATGATGCACTAATTAAATATGGAAGAATCATATAAGCTTGAACTCACACTAGATCAACACAAGACAATGCTAGCTCACACAACCTCATAGATCATTTGATTACATAAGTATAGCATAGACTAGGTTCAAGAAGCAATGAATGGAAATAAGGAAGGATTATAATACCCACTCCAAACCTACATTAATGGAATAAATAACATGAATCCATACCGACAATCAACTTTAAAACACGTTAAAAAAGGCTAGAAAGAAGGACAATGGCGTGGATTATTATCCTGCACAATGCCATCATGCACAAGCTTTTTAAACACTAGTTATAGGAAAGAGATAGTTAAATAAAGTTTTTATTGATTCAAGAGGTAATTATTAATTTTTTTGGACAGGGTTTATCCTTATCAAAATGGGCATTTCTTTCCAAGATATCTTAGAGAGTACCTTAATGCTCCCAAAAGTGAGCATCCTTTGCAAATGGGAAAGAATGGATAATATAGAGAAAGGGATAAGAGAAAAATAAAAAAGCATGCGTATAAAAGTTAATCAATGAAATACCACCACATTTCTTGAATTCAAAACCATCTTTGATCTAATCAAGACTAATCCTTCATCAACAAGCTAAGCTGCATTTACTCCAATAATCTTCAGGCTCTTCTCATTGGTTGATAAATACACTAGAAGATAAGAATATGTTTTGAAGATGATGAGTCATTATCTTATCTAAAAAGGAAAATATTTAAAGGCTTTAAAAAAGAATTTAATACTCCACCTGCACTCTTTAATCCAAAAAATTGTTCCTTGAACTTATAGGCCACCTTCCACTTGGCTTCATTATAAGGACAAAATCCTCATATATTTAGGCTTGACAAAGCCATGACTATATCTATTTTAAGTGGCTCCAAGTACCTGGTTATAGAGGATATGACTATTTTGAAATATAAGACACTCTTCCATATCTTTTTTATAATTGGTCCATCTCCAAACCTGAACATAGGTTTACTATAGATTGAAAACCAATCCATTTATTGCTTTTTATATAGCTATAATATTGATGAAAACCTATAGGTTGTCAAAACCTATCTTGAACTACATTAGGTTTAAACAAACCCGTTCTACCTTTGAACCTTGTGGAAGCTGAGAACACATCATATGCCCAAGTTTTCTTTAAAGAATAACAAACACAATTATAGAACATTACTACAATCTTAGAAGAAACAGACCTACAAGTTTCAAAAACCCTTAAACCATATTTAAGCTATGCTTTAATGTCATTAGAACTTTGTCATTGATAATCTTGACTATATAACTATGTCTTATGATTAAGGATGATTGAATGAGCTCTAATGGAAACATATCCCTTTGAAACATTTGCTCTTGGTTCGACCAAAACTATATTTGACCTCTACTTGAAGTCTCCTAGGTTTGAATTTTGATATCAACCGTTGATCTTAATTTGGGTCCTCGAGATTATGACAGTTGTATTCTTTGTGTTGATCTTCAAGATATTGTAGTCAATAGATCCATTCCTTTTCTTGCACCACATGGAAAATTCACATCCATACCTAGGATATGTTGACTCTTTGACCTCTTTCTCACCATCAACCAACATCCCCATGATTTGATGAGCATCATTAGATCTACATTGATGCACACTATCAAGATTCCTTTGTACACCTCAAATGTGTACCATTGATTTACCTAGTAGTTATAATGGTTATGACACTTGGCATCTTCATGCTTTTCTTTAAAATTTTCTAACATTTTGACTTTAAGCTCACCATTGATCCACTTTAATGTGATTAAATACATGTCATTGGATTTGATGGACCCACTAACTATATTAATCTCCACTCACCATTAGATTTAATCTTAGCTTCTAAGATTTGGACACTTATCATCAACATGTTTAGACTCAGGAATATTTGAATCCAAATGGCTACTTACCATATCTTTAAATTGACATCTCTACACCCATCCTAGACTTCTTGTTCAACTTTAAATACCTATATCTTGAGATAACAAGCTCATCAAGATACAAAATTTTTAGAACATGATTTAAGAATGAGGAACTTCATTTTCATGTGATATTTTAGCCCTGAAAGGATTTTTAAGGATACTTATAAAATGCATTGACCAGTCTATTTCTTCATGACATTTGAGATGGTCTGGCCCTTCAAAGCTTGATTTTGCCATCTTTTGATCATTTATGGGTTAGGAAATCTACTAAGATTCTCTATCTGGGTAGAATCTTGGCACGTGGACTAAAATTGGCCAATTAACCCCATATGACAAATGTTAAAAATTGAGAGAATGTTGGATATTTGTTGTATACTTTGCATGTTTTACATCTCTTACATAATGTATATCCAAGCATGACAATTGTGGTTAGGGGCATTGTTTTGGCTAGGGGTTTGTGGGTAGGAACCTTGAAGATTTTTGTTTTTATAATAAAAGCACATTTTGGTGATCCTATAGGTATTTTTACCTATAGTAATAATATGGGTAATGTTATGGCCCATAGTTTAATGGGAAATTGTTATGAATTATTTTCTTGGACTTTGGTTTTCGCACTCACAATTTTTTGAGATTACTTAGGCAATTATCTAATGATGTGCCTATGTATACTCTCACAGGCAATAGGGATTGAGGAAAAACAAAAATTATATAATTGCATTGAAATAAATTTAAGTTTATTAAATAGTAAAGGAGGTTATTGTGCTATTTTTTTACCCACAAGTGTTCCTCGATGAAATCGTGTGTGCTTTGTAATACATGTGTGAAATTTATACTTTTAAAATATAATCTTAATATTTTTTCATGTATTGGTTTATTAGTCATTTTTTTCTTCACTTATTAGATTTGTAAGCCTCTTTTCCTAGTAGGTATGTTTCAGGTGTGTACCAAAATCTTTACAACCATTAATGTTTATTATTATTTGTGTTGGGCCGCATCTAAAGATATGTATAATAAATTAGCAAAACTAATTTTAGATATTTTATTGTATAATGCTAAGAAATATTAAGGCTTCTACAAAATGTTTTGGGACATTTTAATCCTTCCTTATGATAAAGGAGGAATGAGCAACATTGATGTGTAGAAACAAAACACTACTCTTTATGCCAAGTGGGCATTTAATGAAATTGAAGGTAACGAGGCTTGAAAAATCCTTTTAAGTAAATCCATTTATGTAGGCACCCATTATGGTAAATCTAGTCGGAACAACATTAGTATGGACCCTAATGTTGATTACCATTGCCTGCTTCAAGATATAAGGTTATTTTGTGGCCAAGATAATTTGGAAAGCCTTTGAAGCTATTAAGCCCTTTTGTAGAATTGTTAGGGGATGGTTTTCACACTAGTCTTTATTTTAATAACCACACTATTTATTTGTGACTTGTTATGACAAATAATAGTATTATTTTAGAGGATTTTGTAGCAATAAAATATCTACATTAATTTTTAATAAATAATTAACATAGTTAATGATTTGACTTCCTCTTGATATTAGAATCTATGGCACTTGCTAAACAAAAAATATAAGTTTCTTAATAAGGACAGAATTTCTATTATGTGGATTCAAGAATCAATACCTAATGTCATGCTACACAAAATGATATTACATCCTCCTTGCATATTGTAGGAGGACTAGGGTGGAATTGTAATACTGTTTGTAGGAATTATTCTCTTGGTCAAATTTACCAAATCATGAGCTCATTTTGTTCTACTATAGATAAGTTATTTAAATTAATTTAAACACTGATGGAATTTAAATTATTTTCCCATAGTTTATTTCTTTTGCTTTTGGTGAAATAGGGTTGTATTTTGGTGAAAGGGCATAATATTTTTATTTTTTGGTAAGGTTAAGAGCAAAACCCATCAAAAATCTCTTTTTCTCTATGTGGAGGTTAAGTGAAAAACCCTGTTGAAGCATTGTCTTATGCAAAGTTTTATTAGTGAGTGTGTTGTTTCTTTCATTTATCACACTTATTTTTCATCATGTCACACTTAATTTTATTTATCACACTCATTTTCATCTCAAGATGCCAAATTTAACATAATATTAAATTCCTATATTGACCCCAAACTTGCACACTTCCTTTGGTTTTTGGGATATCAAGGCATTTATATTCTAGAGCACCACTTACACGTTGGGATTGATTATCTAAAATTCTCAACCTAATTTAGATATAAGTCTTTCAAACATATATTTTGGATGTGTCCAAGAGCTAAATTTTCCAAGCAATGGATTTAAAACATTTTCCAACATTTCCACCTAGATCCTTTCTCTTGGTGAATGAATTTTTTTGGGGATAAAGCTTAATGGTTATCATACATTGTTTACCTATGGAACATATTTAGGTTATTATTTTGATTAAATTACATAAATCTAAAATTTTAGATGCTTTTAACAATGAAAAATCATCTTTACAGTTATTTATTAGTGCCAAAGTGATTTTTATTTCATTTGTTATTTAAGTATCCAAGACTAAGTTGAAAGGTGATGATTAATTTATAGGATTTACTATAAATTATAAACCATTAGAGGCTTACTTTATATATTTTTCGAAAAGCCTTAGAAGTTATTAATTCTTTTTCTGAAATGGGTTCGTTATGGTTTTCACTCTAGTCTTTATTTTTTAACCCCACTATCTAGTGGTGACTCATTATGACCAATAATATTATTATATCAAATATGTTTGGCATAAAATCTCTACATTTATTTTACAAAACAAATTAACACATTTAATTATTTCATTTCATTTTGAGGTTGCAACCCATAGAACTTGATAAACAAAAAATATAAGCTGCTTAATAAGAACTTACCTTCTATTTTTTGCATTTTAGAATGGATACATGATGCCATGCTACACATAATGGGATTACAACCTCCATGTGTATCGTGGAAGGACTTAGGGTGGAATTACAGTACTAATTTCATAAATTATTCTCTTGGTTACATTTACCAAATCATGATCCCATTTTATTCTACTCAAAAAAAGCTAAATAGGTGATGAAATTTAAATTATTTTTCCCAAAGCTTGGCTTGTTAGATTTAACATAATATTGAATTCCTAGCTTGGGGCCAAACTTGTAAATTACCTTTGGTGTATAGGGCATCAAGGCATTCCTTTTGAAGATCACCTCTTGAACATTGGGATAGCTTAGCATAATTGTTGGTCCTACTTTAGACCTATGTCTTTCAAATATCTATTTTTGATGTGTCCAAGAGCTATGTTTTTTAGGTAATGGATTCGAAACCTTTTCCAACCTTTCCACCCAAAGCCTTTCTCTTGGTGAATCACTTTTTTTAAGGATAAAGCTTAGTGGTCAACATACATTAATTTCCTATAGAACTTATTCTAGGTATTATTTTTTTCTGATTATATAAAATAAAAAAATTAGCTATTTTTAAGAATGAAGAACCATATTTACAATTATCTGTTAATGCCAAAGTCATTGTTATTTCATCGGTGCTTTATAGATCTAAGCCTAGGTTGAAAAGGATGCTCAATTTGTAGAATTTACAAGAAATTATCAACCACTAGGGTAGTGCTCCATATAGTATGAGTCATGTCCCATCTCCTACCCTCCCCCTCTCTCTTGGCTCCCCTCCTTTGGCACCCAAGTGCCATGGGAGATGCTCTCAAAACACAGCCACTCCTACAGTGTTCCTCAATGTGGGGTTGGAGTCTATCATTGTTGTGTGGGAATTCCTCTGTCGGTTCATCGTGATGTACCTCACTTGTGCATAGGGTGGTCTAGGATATAACTTTGTTTAACTGCCCTATGCTTGGGGTATCATTTTTCCATTGGTAGTCCAAAAGACCAATTAGAATGGTTGAGTGGCCTTGATCCTTTTTAATTTAAGCTTCTACATAGAGCATCCAATGTCTTAATAATGCCCTATCTCCATCACCTTATAGGATTGTGACGTGTTTGATGATATATGTTTTGTTATAATTATATTTTAATATAATTTTGTAATTTTGAATTGTCATTTTTAAATGTAATATCATTGTATTATAATTAGTTGTACCCTTTTATTTAATCTTGGACCCATTTGGGTGTTATAATTAGCTCTGTCCTTATTTTGTTTTCAAAAGCAATTAAAATCCAATGCATAAAATCAAAGTTTAAATCGAAGGCATTCTTCTATTTGGATACCAAAATTCGTGATCACATGCGAGCATGGACAACGACACTTGTTTTGCGTCTGTAAATGGCTTCAGAGTAAAAACAATTAGTGAGATCATAATTTGCTTTAACGAGTAAAGAGGCTCCAATTATCATTTTGGAAATTTTAAATTAAAATCATTACCTTTATGATAAAAAAATTCATGTGAGCATGTGCCACTGTGGACCCGAGCACTTGTTTTCGGCGATATGCAAATAGATTTATTTTAACGTGATTTATAAGATAGGACGGTTCGCTATGAAAGATTTAAAAAAATAGATTTTCCACATGCGGAAGACGAGGCTTTTATTTTTGTAGCAGTAAAGCTTAAAAATCAGATTCGACAGTGATCTTAAAGTGGCGCCCTCGTTTATATTGACATTCATGCGTGCAGTGACTGATAAGATGAAGCATTTTAAGATGTGGCGTGTATTAGATTTGTTCTTGCGTTTTTCAGTTTCATATTTTCCTGCCTGCACAAGAAACATACCCTTAATGCTCACCCAGCTTTCTGTTTTATCTCGCAGACTCTACTCTTGTCTGTGGAGGACTGTTTCAGATATGCGCGAGACATACACAATGGGAGCTTATACACAACACCATGCCTGGTCTGCAAATTATGAAAGTATCGCGTGTAATGATCTTACAGCAGCCTACTATCTCATCTAGGCTATGGTCTGCTCTACTCCTGGTTGCGTCTTCCAGAAAATCTATGTCAGTGTATACCCATATTAGTAGGTGCGAGTAGATGCTATTAGGGATTTGGATTTAAACAAATCAAATCACCGTGGTTAAACGATGGTGCTATTGAAGTGTCGAACATGATGTATGTAAAAATATCGTTTTCAAAATGTTTGATTCATTGAACAATAATTTGAAAATCAAATATTTGACCAAAGTTTTTGTTAAGAGGATTAAAATCGGTGTGGAACCAGCGGAGGTTTAGCCTATTTCCAGTATTAAAATCGGAGTAAATTAAAAGGGTTTCATTCGGTGCTGTCTATAAGTTAGAGCATCTTATGTATGTGAAATGTTGATAGCCCAAAATATATTATTTAACGGTATATTTTGTGCACTTTTAATAGTTTTTTTTAGATTTTTTTTTTTTTTTAAATTAATAAAAATGATTATAATACAATGTTCATCATACCAAAAAAATGGATGGATAAAAAAATACACTCTAAAGAGTTGATGTTACATCGGGATAAGGTTCAAGAAAACAGTCAAATAATATTATAAAATAATAATTGCACAACATAACCATAAGTGTTAATCAATAGAAAAGGGATAAAAAAATAAAATACAGAATCTAAAGCCATTAAACAATAACAACAAAAATGGTATCCAAAGGAAGTAGAGGGGGCTGACTATTTAAATTCTCTCCTCAACGACTAGTGCTCGAATAATTCATAGTACTAGGAATGCGCTCCCACCGATTACTCTTTTATTTTTATTCAGTGTCTTCCCCCTAGTGAGAGGGGTTGATAACAAGAGCAAGATGAGTAAATTTGTCCTAGGGAAGAGCCCCCTATTGCTGTTATAATTGAGTCCAAGGTAGTAAAAAATGACATCCCTATGAAGAGGTGATGGACGCCAGTGGTGGGAAGACACACTTCACTTACTTCTCATACACCAACACTGAAATCATTGGGTTCAACCCTAAGCGGGGGATTCAAGGTGTGGGAGATCTAGAGGCTCATAACTGACAACACATGAAGCACTTTCCCATTGATCTAGGAGTGTTTGGACATGTGCCACTTGTAGAGAGGCCTCATCCATCTTAATTTGAATCTAGAAAAGAACATTCAAAATGATAGTAAGTATATTATTCATGGGGAAAAACATTCTATAGCTTCATTATTAAAAATAACAAATTTTGTAGCTTTCTATATATAAAATAAAATATCAACATAAAAATATATCATAAATTATTATATCTTGTAGTTAACATGGGTGAGTCCCTAAGAAGAACCATTTTATATGTGAAGAATTCTGAAGAAAAGGTTGAAAGGGGTATAAATCCATTTTCAGGTTGATTAAGCATGGGAGAAACCAAAATAAATGTTTTAAAGTCGCACCCTGATAGCATGTAACAAAAATTGGATTGGAGAACCCCAAGGGCTTAAGCTAGTCACTAACCAAGAGACGTTGGTGAAGAATGCACCAAAGAAATGAATTTTTTTGAGCTCAATGTTCGCTTTCCATACATTAGTGAACTGTCAAGCCAAAACAACATTCAAAGACCTTAACTTCCACTTGTGGTTAACGGTTTCAGTCTCAATATGGTGTGGACCTAGGAGTTGATATCCGATCAAAGCTTATATTTGTAGAAATAAGTATTGGTAGGCTAATACTAGTCTTTCCACCAAGGGAATTTAGTAGAAACATCAATTTTATGGAGGCACTCCTCAACTATGGAGTTTTGAGTTTCTTATATCAAGTTCACATCCTTTAGATTGAGGTGGTATTATATTTCAACATATCCCATAGAAGCCATTCTCAATAAGTTTTGTAGAAAATGTTTCCAATGATTTTGATTATTTCTTGAAGATTTTGAATTTTTTAATTTACAGAACTATGACAAATGAATCATTACAAAATTTTAGGATATCTAATTTTTAGAAATATTAATAATTAACAAAAAGAACAATTGAAAAACCATTTTCAACCCAAATAAAATTAAGTTTAAGATTTAAGATATTTTAACTTATTTGTAATTCATATACATTATTAAGTATTATAATTAATAAATATATAGTATAATAAAATTGTATTATCTCATTATATATAAAAATAAAAATAATTATAAAAATAATATCCTCTATCTTAAATTTTTTGAGATAAATAAATTTAAAACATTAATAACAATTAGGCCTATAAAACTAGTATCTATTCACCTTTGTTTTAGCACGCTTGAACATTTACCCAACATTATTCTTTGTTCCCTCTTTTGTGAAGGTCGTTGTTTGTAATTCGATAAGTAGATAATTATAAGATTTAGTGTTTCTGGGTTGTAAGTCATCTATAGGCAAACGAAAATATACCAAAGATTTAGTAAATATGATTCGAATATCATAAAGTATTTGGAAGGTTTTTTTTTTCTGGGGGGAGGAATCTAAACTATCTTATGGTATTTTTCATATTGACTGGATAGGAGAAAGAAGGAGATCTTTGCAAGAATGTTTTAAGGAACATAGTTTTAATATAAATTATGAGTGCATCAAATTTGTAGCAGTTGCAACACATGCCCAAACCACTTTTCATCATTGTATAATTAAAACAAAGATTGTATAATTAAAACGAGGAGATTCTAAAGCATCCCAGCAATCTCAAGACCTATGACGGCTTTGAAAGAATTGTGTAAAAAAATTAATTTATCCTCATTTCAAATTGTGGAGGGCGCAAGATTGATGTCTTTAATGATTAAGAATATTAGTTTACAAGATGTTAGAATTTTTTTTTGGGGAAAAAAAAAAGAAGTGTCCAATTTTTTTGTAAGAGCTTTTTTAGTTGTATAAATAAAGTGAATGTAAATTTTGTAGATTGATTGATTGATTTATATATACTTTATTTTTGAGAAGTTTATTATCAAAGAGTCAATTTTTTTGATTTAGTTTGGGATAGTTTAATGATAAGTCTCAAGTTCTTAATTTTACGCTTAATTTGTAGATTTTTTTCCTTTTTGATAAATTATTTTTAATTATACATAAATTTACCAATTGAAAAATTGGTTATTTAATAATATATCATCATTTGAAAAGTGCTAAATATATTATTAGATGGTCAATTTTTTAATTTACACTTATAGATAAACATATTCCATTTAAACAACTGAACTTTTTCATTTGATAATAAAACATGTAAAAATGATGTATACAATTTTTTTTAATTTTTTTTTTTAATAATAATGAACTTATATGAAATATTTTATTTCTAATATTTTAAATTTTAAATATTTATATCTATTCTTTATATAAAATCATTACAGTTTTAATTTATAATTTATAAATATATTTAATATTTCTTCTTCTATTTAATTGTTGTTGAAAATACTTTAATGTTATATAACAAAACTGCATTTCAAAATAATATTATATATCTAATCATGATATATTTAAATTTGTAAGTATTATATTTTAAAATTAAAAACATAAAAAATTACAATGAAATAAATCTATTTGTTTTAAAGTTTAAATGGTTTTGTATTTTTTCATTAATTTGAACTATAGCATAGATTTGTATTTTTTCATTAAAAACACGAAGCAGAATAAATGAGTTATGTTCCAAGAAAAGTATTCTCAAATGGAAATAAATGATTTAAAGTTCTCTCAGATGTTCAATCTATAGATAAAAACCAAAGGAGATGTGGGGAATACCCTGCCTCACGCAGCATCCTCTTCTCAACTAATCATTAAATTTTTAAATATTTATTTGTATGGTTCTTATATATCTACATCTACATCTACATCTACCTTTAACTTCGGTTTAGGTTAATTCCATTCAATTCTCGTAACGAGCAAGGGCATACAACATTTGATAGTTTTGCTCTCTCTTATATCTATTTACATATATCAAATTAATTTTCTTATTCCATTGGGCCTTTTGGAGGATGACCTAACATTTGTTATACTTTTGCAATGTTACATGAATAATAGTTGTTTTTTTTTTTTTTTTTTGGGGGGGGGGGGGTAACATTCGGTAGTTTTTGGTGCAATTTAAAATAGGGTAATAGTAATTGATGATTTTATCTTAGACATTATTTAATATATAATTTTTTGAACAAATGGGATGATTTGGAGAAGTTGCAAAAATGTGCTCTACTAGGGTTTTATATCAGCATTCCTTTGTTTTGATTTTATGATTTTTTATTTTTTCATATCACATTTATAATAATTCCAAAGCTAATCAAACATTTATTGTGTGTTACTCACTACCCCTTAAGTGGATTATTCATATATAATGGCCTCTACCCACTTTGTTGCTAATAATTTTTCAAATAGTGAGGATGATGGCAAAGAGAGCTATGAAATTTGTTTCAAAAGTTTATGTTGAAGTATAACTTTTGACTCTCCATCTCATTCTAATGTTTGATTACATCCTTATTTCATTGGTAATGTCTATAAGTGGTATGAAGATTATAGTGTTATAACTTAGTTTGTCGGTCAGTCCATCAATGCCTAATGTCACCACTAGTGGGAACCCTTAGGTGTCTATGTCACTGGTATTGTATCCTAAAAAATAGTTCACTTATTTTATATTTTTTTGGATCCATCATAAGTCCAATCTCTCATTGCTATGTTAAGTTGTTGGTTCTTGAGGAACACTCATATGATTTTGTCCCAATGGAATCATACCTTCAAAGTTTCTCACAAGCCATCCCTTTGGATGCCTCTTTGCATTGAAATCTATTACTTATAAATTCTTCTATGAGACTCTCTCAAGTAAATAATTAAACTCATACGACATGCTTTGTGTCACAAACAAAATAATTTTTATTATGCATGCCCCAACATGCCTGTCTATGTTGAGGTTGACTTGACCAAGGATTTAAAAGTAGCCATTGTTATTTAAGTCAACATAAAATGTCAGGCACAAACAATCATATAATTCAATCCTCCAAACATGTGTTTTTCATTTCTTGAATCATGACCATTAGATTAAATATTGTCCCCTCATGGGGCAACCAAAACTCTCTATTGAAAGAAACACCTTCTAATAATCCCAAGGTGGCAGAGAATAATTATAGCTTTACAATGGTGATTACCAAAAAGTATTTCACCAGTTAAAAAAGTTCCCAATGAATCATTTCCCCTTATGTGCTAACAACCTCTTCTAAGATGTGCAAGGACAATCCACCCCCTGAGCCTCATAGTGTTTCATCAACCTCTTAGACCCAAAATTTTCATGTTATTCAGAGTCAAATTAGTTCATGCCCTATTGAGACATCCTATATAAGTAGGTCTACCTCTAGGTGATTGCACATCCACCTTGTGATGGTGGTGAATCTTCTTGATAGGCTAAACACTACTCCATCTCGCTTGAACATGTTATGTTACCAAACTAATGAACTATTTTGGAAAATATTTTCATGGGTATTGAAGATATTAAAGATGGTCAAGGGTAACTCATCATAGATGATACTCGTGAATTCATATTTTATCTTGGAATTCTCGAGGTCTAATGGAATCATTTCATAAATTATTTGTGTGAGTAGATTGTCAACAGTTGAGAGACCTAATTTTTTTTGTCTATAAGATGTTTAAGAAAATAGGGTTTATTCTACAACATAATATAAAATGTATTTGGTCTGACATAACTTATTTTTGTGCATTACATGAAGAGGGTCATGACAACACTAATACCTTATTTTCCCAAGACTATGCTCCTTAATTATTGACATGGGGAAATCTATTACATCAAACTATTTATCTTCTATTTGGTAGTCGTTGTCATTAATCAAGGTTCCTCAATATTTATACCCCAAATTATGCTTCTAACAAAAGGGGTTTATAGAAATAATTGGTTGACAACCTACTCCTTGGGACTTGGATCATTTGTGGAGACTTTAATATGATTGAGAGTCCCAAAGACAAGGTTTCCACCATCTAATTGGGATGATGCATGCAATAATATGAGGTATGGTTTTATTTTAAAATTTATGGGGTATTGTTGACCTCTCATCCAATAATGACCATTAACTACCATAACTTAGTTTACATGGTCCAACTACCACCCCATCATTGATAGTTAAATGAGATGGGTCTTCCCCCATAGTATTAATTAAGGAGGAAAACTTATATGACATAAAATATCGGCACCACCACATCCCTCCTCATGTAGAATGGATAATTGGGTGGTGCCAAGATGAACACATTTTAGAGTGGTATGTAGAAGGAACCCAAAAACTATAACTTCCTGAAGATAGACAAAATCTAAGGAACCCATCTTATGGAATGTAGCTCACACAATACATTTTAGATAATACCCTATTAGACATCAAACATTCCATGAAATAATATTCATTTATAAATTTCATCTGTATGGATCTCTCCTTGGCCATCCTCTATATCCTGATGTCTAAGAAACTATTAAACTAGTTTGGAAGAAAGATATTCCTATGTAAAATGGATCTACCTTTAGCCCCATTATCATCTTTAGGAGAGTCACCACCATCATGGGTAGGTTGTGCGACTACTTATATAAAGAGGGATTTGTAGAGGATATCCCAATGGGAGATGGGATTTTTTGAGAATGTAAAACATGAGAAACATAACTTTATTAGGCCTTTTTAGTTTTAATCATTGGGGAAGAATAAATAGGAACTTCATTGAGGCCATGGTTGTGAAGGGAGAAAAAACTTGGAGGGTTTTATACCTAAGAAATTTTTATATTGATAAGAATATTCAAACCATTATTTTTAGTTGCCTCCATGGACTTGTCAGTTTATGGAATGTTTGTGGAGGTTTTCGATCAAACCATAATGTGATAGTACTTGATGTGATGATTAGGAAATTAAGATTAAAATTAAGTATTGGTCAGGTTGAAATATAAAAGCATTTTCATGCAACACCCATTACCAACTTGGATATCTATAGACTCCTTAAAATCTTAAGATGAATTTACCTCAACACAAACTTGCATGTTAGTTCAAGCAGAATAAAATGTGGGTTTCTCATGGAATAAAATGAACCATATGGGTTAAAAAATATGGTCAATAAATGATGATAGAGGAATTGGTAGGCTAGGTGGTTCAATCTAGGCTACTAATCAAAGGGATGCTTGGATAATGGCTTTGAAATCCTATATCAATTTGTATAAAATCAAGAGCATGTTTTTGAGAAACCAATAACTTTATTTTATTAAAAGGGTGTGGAATTTAGATCAATTTTACTTTGGTAAGGTTCTGGACCCCAGTAACATGGATCCCTAGAGGCTCTCATTATTCATGAAACCATGTATTAAGGGGCTCTTCTGAGGGGATATGACTAGATAAATCTGCAGTAAGAGTGTTATTCTTATACCATTTCCAAATCTATCAACTACATCAGGCGGAAAACATACCTCAAGATAAGAGGGAAGGTTAGAATGTTACCTCATTGTAAAATTTTAGTACAAAATTCTTGTCTTTCCTAGGCACCATCCTTCATGTTTCCTATAAAAAAAATTGCAACTAAGAGTGTGGAGGCCATTAAAAAGAGCTACCTACCCAAAGGATAGTATGCTAAGCATAATAAATGAATAATAAACTTAGAGTATACCACATGTTCTATGTGAGTTCCAAGTAATCAAGAAAGCAAATAAAAGTAGTGTGGACTTCAAAAAACCCTAGAAGATCTCTAGTTATCATGATTTGTCCCATCTATCTTATCTTCAACATTATTTTTTTGGTTTTCTTGTGAAAACCATTTTACTCAATATTATTTTTTACAATTGAGAAGGTCCCATATATTTCATAGATATAATATTTTTTACTATGTTTTTAATGCTTAATAATCTTATTAAATGTATATTAAAAATACAAATGTTATGAAGTTGTTAGTCCTTATTTAGATTATAGTTTTATATAAGGGGTAACTACAATTATTTTTTTGAAATAGGTGGTCCCATGCAAAAAACAATTTAAACATATAGTAAAATAAATCACATAAAAAATAGGATCAAAGACTACTTAAAAGAAAGATTGTCAAGCATGAGAATTTTTTTGAATTACAATCTTTAGTGCCTCAAGAAAATTTAGGAACAAAAAAAGTAGGTACAACCAATCAAGAAATGTTATATAGATATATTTTTATCAACTTTCAACTTTCAAAGCTCCTATTATTTTTTATAAAGTATAATATTATCATGTTTAAACAAATTACGGAATCATCATGGGAAAAGGCTCTTAGAATGTGATTGCAAGGAAGGGGGGCATTCTTTGATTTTATTAGTGGGTGTTGGAGATTGATTATACAAGTATATGCAGTAACATTTATTCCATGATATAAAAATGTTACAAGTGTATGTTGCATTTTTTTAAAAGATACTATTTGAAATTCTTATATTTTATCAAGTAAGTTGTATTCCAATGGTGAGGATGATGGTGTAAAAGGTGTTTCCTAGCCTTCCACCAAGGCCCAAATCCCATGAGATACTAAAAATGGATGAGGTGAGGATCATGCCTTGTGTGAATTTGGTTGAATGGATATCCCTCAAAATTCCCCCATAAAACCTTTCCAACACTTTTTAAGGAAAATATTATTAAATTTATTATTTCTATACCCTTCATTTTTTAAGGGCTACCAACTCATAAAAAATAGTACCAACATCCTTCTCATTGTTCCACTCAAGCATGCCTATGTGATTACAATACAAGGTGTCTTGAAAGTAATAGTATCTCATATTTAGGCATTGCTATGCTTTCTTTCTATTGACGATCACTCCTTGATTATAGTCATACTTGTGGTATGTATGGATATTGTACCATCCAAACATAGTAAACTTATCATCTCCTACCTCACCATAATATTTTTGAAAAAGGGATTGATCAAAATAAACTTAATGTAACTCCAAGCTTATAGATATAAAATGGTAGTTAATTATATATCTTTTAAAACATCAAAAAATAGCATTAAAAAATTTATCCATCAAATGACAAAGTAAAACTAAGAAAGTAGTCTGAATTTATCTCCATATCACACACACTAAAAGTAATCTACAATGTGTTAAATTTAAATACCAATGTTGCTTAAATAGATTTTCCATCATTTTATTTTTATTTTTATAAAACATATCAAGAGGCCATAGCTAAGTGGAAACAAAGCCAAGGGAGATAATAATGGTTAATGGAAAGGTGTATGCATAAGATAAGAGGATAACCAAGGATGATCCAACAAAAAAATAATGAAGAGGCTATGTTTAATGATATGCATCACTACCAAATAAAATATCTCATGTAAAGGTCCTATATATGGTGGTAATAATGTTCAGTTGCATTGGGATCAAAATCAAAATTGAAATCTATAATATTTATATATATTGTGTGATAATATTTGATACTACCATGCTTAAGCTACTCATAGATATGTTTTATATTCATAATGATCACAATAAGTTATGAATTATAATTATTGTTTATTTTTTATAATGTTTATCCCAAAGGGTGCCAATCTAAAAACTATTATTGTCAATAATATATTGTATTCTATGTCTCAATTTTAAAAAATTGATCATTGAATATCACACAATTTGATGATAAATACTATTTTCATTTCCATCATAATTATATGGTGTAGTCATATTTATATAAAATGTGATAATGCTGCATTTGAGTATCCTATTTAGCAATGTACAAGGTGGTGGTGGTAATATTTATGATTGCCTCTTAGATAGAGCTAACACTTGAACTGACTTGTAGGTTGTGATACTATTTGAAATATACTCTTAGTTTATTTTCCAAGTGCTACTTTAGGTAGTGGTGAAATATGGTATTGAAAAGATCATTGCCTACCTAATATGTGTATAGATTCTTCCCATGTTGAAATATAATAAACACATGTACTTTAGATGGTATTATTTTTATAGTATGGATCCAAGAACAATAGGTTGGAATGTATATAATGAAGTATGACATGAATTACTAAATGCACCATCTTTTTTCCTAATGACACCTACATTAAAATCATGCAAAGTGATCGCTATGTACTTGAATCTAATTTATTGATGATTTGATATTATAAATTTAATTATTACATATCTATTCTTAATGTATGAAATAATGATATGTTTCAAATGTTTTTAATTTGTTTAACATCAATAATAACTTGTTTGATGTGTTTATGTGATATCATAACAAGGACAAATAATTCATCATATTAGCCCATTATATACTTTACACTTTCATTTTTTTAAAATTCTCTCCTAATATAAATATCCTAAATAGATTAATATTTTAAAGTCTCCAACATATTCATCTCAAGAGAATTGATATAATATTTTTTTGTTGATTTTATGGAATCAATATGTGTCTTTGACTTATTAGTTTATAAACCTGCTATGTATCAAAAATCCTATCATAATTTTTGGGTAAATGTTAGGATGGGATGAAATATGGCTTGTGCATGTTTCTCTAATACTTTTCATGTATATCCCATTTGTGTTCTTTATTCTTAAAGTAATTTATTTACTACGTTTTGTTAATATTTAGTAACAAATATTCAATATCCTTGTTAAGATATTATATATATCCTTTCAAAATCATGTTATACATAATGTTGTTCATGTCTTTATTATCTATGAGGTGTCACTTTCCTTTTGATATTATAGTAGAAAGGACATACTTAGAGGTAAAGTAGATAGTACCATGTTGTCAAGAAGTGGAAGGAATTTTATAAGAACCATAAGATATTGATTAGGGGTTTGGGGTTATTTAGGCATATAAATAATATTATCCCATAGAATATCAATGGGTACAAGTAGAACGATAACCCATATAATCAAATGGAGTATTAATAAGTAAGAATCATGTTTGCAATGATGTAATTTTGAAATGTAAAAACATATAAGGATGAAACAAAAATGAATATGTATAATGTAAGATGAAAAGACTATTTATGTGTGGAAGTAAAAAATCAAATAAATGAAACCCTATGACAAAAATTATGAGACATATGTTTTGTGTAAGTAAATAAAAACTGAAATTTAAAACACTGGAAACAAGTCTAAAATATTGGAAGGATGAATTTTTAAGGGAAAGATATGGTTTTTACCTATTCAATATGTTTATGGGTTCACCAACATGTTCTACCCTAGTTTAGATTAAGATAAGTTGATTAATATACTTATAATAAAAACTTGAAATGTAATTCAAACTTTGGGATATAACATTCAAGCATACATTTGAATGTAATATACTAGGAATGATATTGATAATTTCATAGATGGCATATGATAATATAGTAATTAAAAAAAAGATATGAATACTTATCTTTATTGGATGACTAACTAACTAGGAATTTATTCTACTAGTTAAAATCAAGGTAAAGCAAGATTGTGATTCAATAAGTTCTATAACTAATTCTCTATCTATGAAGGGTTAATTATGTTGTATTGGGTAAATATGTCATTGATAAATATTGACCTATGTTTTCTAGTATTAACCTATGATTAAAATATGAATAGTTACGATATGGTCATCTATGTCTATCTATACTTGTATTGTATTCATGATCTAGTTACTTGATGATTTGTGAAACTCCAAAAATGATGCTCCCTAAGTGTGCTTGTGAGGGCCAGATACCTATAAACCCCATGAGAGTGTAATGGGTTGATTTAGTCCCAAGTACCTTCATATAATTATTTACTTCTACGTACATACATAATACTTCATGGAGATTAATAAATACATGAATAGTTCTCCCACCTAACTACATGATTATGAATTTTGTTACTTCATTATATGTATGAAGCTAGAGATTTAGTTTTGATACATTACAATTCTTTATTCAACCCTAATTTAGAGTTCTTCAAATATGCATTGTGATTGATCCTAGTGATATATTCTCAATTTTAGATGAATCAAGGAGATTTTATCAATGTGCAATAGTGTATAGATATGTTCTAGATAAGTCTAAAGTTCATTTTGATTGAGACCTTGATTTTATCTATATATGAGTCCAATTGGGTAATTTGTCACATAAATAAAAATATATGAAAATGGAACAAATATAAGGAGAGGTTTAATATTAGTAAGTAACCTCTTAGGGGAAGGGGTTGGTACTGACTAGATTAGCGTAGTATTTACTAAAGATGTTAATCAAATTTGATGGAATTGACCTATTTAAATATAGACTGACTAAGAGCATAGAGAAGTATATGAAGGATATCTAGTAGGCTTAAAATATGTAATGAGGTTATTATAGGTTCGTATCAATAGAAAAGAAGGATTGAATCATGAGATATGATGAAAGTGCAGGAGAATGATAGATTTAGACCTATTTTTGTGTTTAATTTATGCATGGTATAATTATGTTTAAATTGTCATTATCAAGTATCAAATACAAGGTTTGAACATATAAAAAATTAAAGATCAATGTTTTAAACATGGCTACATGGACTATAATAGTTTATTAGTTTTTATAATACACAATCATTTTAACTACCATTTTAGATTTTTTATTAAATATTAAACATTCCAATTATTTTTTATAGTTTTTTTAACATGCAAGGTAACTATGAGTTCAATTTTCAATTTGAACCATAATATCCCTATAAAGGAACACTCATATCCTAATTTAGATAAGGGATAAAAAAAACTTTCTTAATTATACCTCTAGTCATGAATCTAAAAATTACTAATATGTTAGCCTCTGAAGAAGGTCAATGCTAAAGACCAATTATTTTTCATGCCAATTTTAATGGGGAATCACCTAAACTAGTAATATTTATTTTAGTTCAAAACTTGGTATAATAAGTAATATAACCTAAAAATTTTTCTCACTATGAAAAATAGACAATAAAAGGTACTAATCAACCCCTGGATTTACAACTAGGTAAAAAACTTGATTCTATACACCATAAAGATGTTTCATTATTATGGAGGATAAATGCCCTATTATATCCATTTCCCCAAATTATATTTTATTTAGTTCATATCCATGTATTATATTATGGATTTTCAAATAACCATAAAAATCACATCCAAAAATCACTTTTCATTTGTTCGACCTCTTTAATGAATTTTGTAGCTTCAATGTCATTATTTGTAGCTTTAGTGTCATTATTTATATCTTTAGGATGAAAAATAAACCCCATGCCCCTCTACCCCTCCCATTATTAATTGAAATTTATGTAAATATATTAAAGAGCCTAGCTTTTTATTTCCTATAGTATTTCTAGATGCCCCACCATTCTTTTCAAATAATCTACCATATGTAGAATTTGTTAGCTAAATTTTGGCTATCATAAATGAGGTTCACAAAATAAACCTTCTTGTCATTTATTAATAACCTCATTCTTATCCATTTCATTCCTTGTGACTTACTCAAATTGTATTTTAAATACCTATTAGTATAGCTTGAGGATATTTTGACAAAATTAATGTAGTGTCTTATATTAATCTTATGATAGTCTAGTCTTTCCATGATGTGAAGAAGGTTGGTAAAATGATGTCAAATGTACTTGGTTTTCTATAAAATAATACCATGATTTTACAACCTTGCATGAACATCTTACACTCATTTTTAGAATTTAAGGTTATTTTATGAAGTTTAAGTTAAAGAGTCATGCAAGGGAAAAGTGCATATAGCCAAGTACAACATATGTCAAATCAAAAAATATGAAATATCATTAAAAATACATTTGTAAAATATTTTTAAGAGTTAATATAACCTAAATATATGCATGGAATGTCAGATCATGTTAATTTTATAAGTTCAACATCTAGATGAAAGAAAATCACTCCCAAAAGAGCAATTTCAAGTACTTGTATGGATATAGAGGATTCTATTTTAGGTGAAAACATATTGAGAGTGTCTATTGACATTTTCTCAAGTAATATACATTAATATAAAGCTTTTATAGGTCTTAATAAACAAAAACTTTCTTCAGAACCTCCATTGGCTTCTTGGTAAACTAGCAAGGGTCAACTTCATGTATTTGGTATGGATAAAGAAGAGATAACGATAGACTGAGATTATGGGAAAATTAAGGGGGTATAATTTTATTTAGTATTATGTCATTGGATCTTATAATGGTTCCCCCTTATTTATGAAAAATTGTTAAAACCATTGGGTGTTCTTAAACCCTTAAAAAACCCCCAGTTCTTAGTTTTCAGCAAGGTTGATTCATGAATGAGATAGTGAAGGTAAAGTGAATACTTAAAAGTACTCTTAAATATGAAATAAAAATTATCATAATTTCATATTCTATCCTTCTAGAATTTGTGGAATTAGAAAGTGAGCAAAATATTTCCATAGAATAGGTTACTGGTTTGCACTTTAGGCTTGAAAGTTTTTTATGGTGTCTAATGCATCTAAATTATTGTTAATTTTTTTTCACCATATTATAATTCAATTAAAATATCTCCAACATGACTGGTAACTCCTAACTAGTCCTCCAAGTAGCATTCATGTTACTAGCCTAAGGACTGTGTCATGATATTGCCTAGACAAAATAGTTTCAAAAGGTCTTATGTTGAATTATGATAGTCATATGAGATTCATGATCTCATGGTAAGTGTAATAATAATATGAATAATAATTTTTATGTTGATTATTATAAAAATATATATAATAAAAGATTCAACTAATGAAAATTTAAATCTACATGTATGTTGACCTGTAGGTCTCTTTTCATGTGAAGTGCAATAAGTTATGTATTGAGAAATTGAGGGTTGAAAAACTAAATAATGAAGATTTAAGGGAAATTTATATATTGGATTAAATCTATGAGAATTATGACAAGGCATGGTTTGATAAGTATTTAAAACATATCAAAACGTTGATTACCTATAGTCATGTCTTGGATGAATTTGAGAGAAAACATATGCTTGTGAGGATGTAAGGTCTTGAAGAAGTTTGTGGAGAGAAAAAAAAAACTATATAAACTATTCCAAAGATAATTTAAATTATAATATACCTACAAATAGGTTTTAAAATCTATAAATATAGTTAAGGAAGCCAAAACTGACACCTACAGTCTTGTGCATGAAGAAGGATTATTGGTTGAGGGTACTAAAAGATCAAAGTTGTTTGATAAAACATAAATATAGGAAAATTTAATATAAATTATCCAAATTAATATTACATATCTATAATTTATCCACCATAAATTGATAAAAATCTAAATGACTCACTCATAAAAAATCTAAATAACCCTGTTACATACAGGGTAAAGGGAAGCACACATGTATTGTCAAGTAGATGAAACTATTGGTAAGTGTGTATAAGGTTAAGTTTGAATATGAATTATAATTTAATGAGGTTAAAATAATATTAAGGTTTTAATAATTTAGTATAAGAAGACCAAATTTTAAAGCTTAACATTCAAGAGACATTCATCCAATCACCTATAGGTATATGTGAGAGCATGAGAGAGAATTAAATGTAATGTAGGAATTTAATATGGGGATCATGTGAATAATAAATTTAAATTAGTCACAATAGTTCAAAAAATATCTAAATCAATATTAGAGAGAGTAATTGAAACAAATTCACCTTAACCCCTATAATTATATAGTCAAAATTAACACATTCAGGCCTATCTAGGAAAATGAGAGAGATGCCTACATGGTTTGAAAGACAAAGGTCTATGGGAAGGATAAAATAATATTGAAATTAATCTATAATGGTATCATGAATTCCATATGACCTTCAGGATTAATGAAAATTTCAAGGTTTGATAAGTGTGTTTAGGCCTGATAAGCATAAACCCACAAATAGACCTATGTGTTAAATTTTGAAGAGAATGGTTTGTTGAAGGTGATATGTAGACCTAAATACCATAATAATGTGATTTATACTTATAAGAAAAATTATATGAGGTTTTTAACCCATTTAATAGTGATAAAAAGGGATAACATAGACATCTAAGGTCTCTAAAATTATTTTTCCTATAAACCCTAAATATCAATGAATGAAGGATACAATTGGTCTATCAAGATAAATGTTAGAGAAGACCATTTGGAAATTTCACAGTGGATAAAATAAAAATAATTTAGGTGTTTATAACCAATACCAATATATAATATAGATGTTGAGACAAACTTCTCTCTCTTGAGCTCATAATTGCAGGCTTACCAACCCAAGAAACATCTTCTTAAGCTCATAAATATACAAACAAATTGAATGGAATTATAAGATCCTATGGATATTTATATACCATTATATAATTTTAAATTTTTGAATTAGTTCATTTATTAAGGCTTTGATCTTTATGAATCATTGTTAAGATGATAAGGATGTTTCAAGCTGCCAAGAAGCAGTCTAATGACATGATGAGAGAATTTGAACTCCTAAGTGCCTAAAAATGATTGGTTGTCCTTTAAAATGACCTTAAGAGCCTGAATAACTCTCCTTAGAACATTCTCAAATAGTGTTTTGCCATGTGTACGGTACTCATTATATGGAACATGGCTAAAATGATTATTTCAAGCTATTTGGAAGCATGGAAAGTCATATCAGAACAGAAAATTATAAATGGAGCACAAATAGGAGGTATTTGAATAAAATAAAATGTTTATTTTAGGTTTCAAACATGTGGGGTTTTTTTAGATCTAGATCTTAGTTTTTAGGCCTAAAAACCTAATCGAGTCTTAATTGGAGAGATAAAACAAGTGAATAAGTTTAATTTCACTCAATGGTTGGTCATGAAACTGGGTACATAGCTATAAGGTCATAATGAGTACTAAAAACTATGCCTATAATTATAATATCATCTATATATTTTTAGACATAAGGATACTTGCATGTCTTGAGGGCTATAAGGAATTGAGGATAAGTATGGGCTTTAGGTGCAAGATGAAGTATTAGAGAGTGATTGAGGCTTTGAAAGGAGTTGATTCAAGTTTTTTAAGATATAGAGATTCATTCCATGAAGATAGGTTGCATTCATAAATATGAAATTAATATTTTAGGCTTGTAAATAGGGAGAGGTATAGTAGGAACAATTGGGTTTCAAGACACCTAAAAAGGTGTGATCATCATTGTAGCATCACTATATAAAATTCCTAAGAAAATGAAAGGTGTCAAGAACAAGGCTAGAAGGTAAATCAATATGACTTGATGACTTATAAGTGCCACTTGTCACTTTCCAAGACTTGAAGAGGGTAATTTGAAGAAGAAAATAAAGGTATCAAGCAACTAGAGAAGCCCCAACACCATTTAGAAGAAGAAGAATATTAAAGGAAGTAACACATGTCCTTGAATATCTTATGAAACTATTCTCAAAATCCTTTACTTATTGTAACTCTCACTTGACACTTGTTAATTTCTTGCTTCTACACCTCTCTCTCTTTTACTCTCATTCTCTATAAATTCAACCTTGTTTTGTCTTTGTAGGGATCCTCCACTTGGGTATGGCAAAGCCATACCCATTTGTATGCATTTGATCAATGAAATACTACTAGTTTTACCTTTTCCTTTAACTATACTTAGTCTATGTATATAAACAATTGATCTTATCACGTATTTTACACCTATATGCAGTTTAAAACCATCTTTTATAGGTCATGTGAAGTGTGAGGGTTGAGTGAGATTTTCCACTCCTTAGTGTCATTCTATGACCTATTGATTATTCCTCCTAGCCCAAACATCTATCATAACCTCTATATTAAAGTACTAATGTGCGATTCAAAATTAGGAGTTATGTATGTTAAGGTTAGTGTATTGGTCTATATGTGCACATGCATCTAGTTGGTAGTGATAAACTAATTTTGTGTATCACCCCCTTGGTCAATTTTATTTATGATATCCTTATCGATTTTTACTTTCAAGTTATTAGTAGAGTCAAATTTATACATGAAGGAAAGATAATACTTTAACCTAGAGGTTTAGTCCACCCAAAGGTCACCCACATCCTATGATGAATCCCATTTCATAGCTCAATTTGAGAGGGCTTGAAACATACTCTCAAGGGTACAAATTTGAGTTATAATAGTCCTGACATGCCCAATAAGACTAGATTGCAATGAATTGTAGAGTGTTTGGTGTTACTCTTCAATGCATTAGGTTTTGAAGGAATTTTAACAAACATCAATGGAAACTCTAAATGTATTCAACTAGTTATAGTAGCCTAGGTACCATTTTAAACAAGTGATCCTTCATTTATACCTTTCTCCTGAGGTTTCATGGCCAAGTTTGATGTTGATTTTTGTTTTAGACAAGTTGGGGAGACATATCAAACTCATGGTGATCCTTATATAGTAGTATTATAACCCTTTCCAATAGCCTAATATGTCATATTAAACCTATAATGAGTCATATCAGACCTATAATGAGCCATATACATCATACAAAGAGCTTATTTTTACTTCACATGATTTGAGTTATCCATATGATAAACCTTTCTATCAGTCATACCAAGATAGTTAACCCCTTTGGCAGCCATCTCAAGACCATATTACCCCTAGTCAACATAGCCACATTTAAAATTAGTTTATCTCAAGTTTCAATCAAACACTATTTGGCTATGATTGGTATATGTTAGGGCTTAACACACAAAGTGAGTATGGTTAAAGTGTTCCTAGTCATCTCATTAATAATATGAGAGACCCATTATAGATTATAAAGAGAGAGTGGGAACCTATTGAGAGATTAAATGGGAAAAGACTCATAAGTGGCATGCTTGACATATGTGGCCTAATTCAGTGCATAGAAAATAAGATAATAGTTTATGAAAGAAAATAGGTTCAATTATATCATCCCCATGTTCCTTCATCTATACCATCTCTTCCCTCTTATGTGTGACCCATTCTTCCACAAAATATAAAGCTAAGTCATCTCTAAATTATCCCATGTCCTTCACATAACCCTTAAGCTTTCACATCATATAAATCAATCCAAGAGAACATCCAAAAGAATAAATAGGCTATTTTTTAGCATCTTATTGTTGCAAATAAAAAAAAATGAGAATTGGAGAGATTGATTGCTACTTGGATGGAATCTAATGAAGATATATTAGCATAAAATTCTACTTCTCTTCCTTATGAACCCCACTATAACTACTTTAACATTCCATGTTGGTATCAAGTTGTGAAATAATGATAAAAAAAGTGGAATAAGCATAGATTGGGGAGTTGAGATCAAGGAAGAGTATGAACCTATTCAAGACCCTAAATCCTTCCCATATTAGAAGTCAATTCAATAAGGAATCCAAAGTAAACAATATATCCTTGTTGAGAATCTTGAAAATTTTAAGACATTCCCATATTGGAAGTCAATTCAAATGAAGAATGAGCCCTTTTGGAGAAATTTAAAAGCCAACATATTCCAAATATGGAAGCTTTCATTAGTGAATGGAGGGAAGAGAAAGAAAAACTCATTTAACATGATATCCCAAAACCTATTTATGAGTTTGAATAACTTATCCTTGAGTAATAAAGTAAAATTACAGTTATAGATCACTTTACATAAGGTTATGATGAGGCTACTTCAAGTGAAAAAGAAGAGGAGCTCATCATTGGAGCACCACTTGGTGAATAAAGATTAAAATTCACATTTGAAGTTGAATAAAAATTCCACATTGATGGAGTACAAGATGATCAAGTTGTTATAGTAGAATAAACAGATTATAATGATCCATTAGAGGTGGAAAAATATTTTTTTGATCACCAAGACCATGATTAAAGAGATAAAATTTCTAACTCCTCAAATTATGTTATGCCTAGCTCTATATCATCTCTTATCAATATTTAAGAAGGTCTAAGTGAACTTGAACCAAGTGAAGTTCAATTGGAAGACATTTTTTGAATTTATAGTGTAGGTTACACTCTTTTGGACAAAGGTTATGGTCTGATTCAGATTTAAGAAGGTAGTTTTATCAAGCAAATTACCAAGCAAGAAGAAGAAATCTCTTTAAACTTTCCAATCCAAGAGGCTACTTCATTTGAAGATGACCTATTTGGTGTTCTCAAAGAGGTTTATCAACCTCTCCATCCATTTTTAGGTACTTGTTAATTATTATGAAATGAAACTAATTTTTATTGGCCTTAATATCTTAATAACAAGATACACTCCTCCTTAAATCCAACCCTATAATCATGTTATAAGGTCTATCTAAGATTATTCATCTTGATCAAGAGCATCCTATTGATTAGACAAAAATGAGATTATTTGTGCATAGAAACCAAGCTTGTAATTAGATTAATTTGGTCATTGACTCACATAGTTAGACTATGTACAAGGGAATGAAGCAAAAATGTTGAATTTCTTGTCATGGAGAGCATGAATATGCCAACAACTCTAAGTGTAGGTGTAAGGTATCGATCTATTAATAATATCATTTCATGGTGTCACGATGACCTCAAGAGCTTCACATTTAATCTTGCAGGACAAATAAATGTTGAGGTTCATTGTGTATGGTATTTTGTTTGTGCTTTGTTCTCCCTATGTGCCTTGACATAATTATGTGTTTTGTCTTATTTTTCATTTTGTCTTGTTTATGTGTTATATTTTGTGTGTTATGTGTTGGAGGTAAAGTAATCTATCTTTTCTTTGTCAAGCATTTGAATTCAATTGTAAAAGTCATTTATGTTCTGAGTTTGAGTAGTAGATGATTCCATGCCCACTAGATGAACTAGGCAACTTGTCTAATATGCTTAGAAAGCAAGCATACCTAGGAGAACGTAAAATATGTTAGCTAAAATTTGTCTATCATAAACTAGGTTGACAAAAAAAAATTGATTTTCATGTATTAATAACCTTGTTCCTATCCATTTTATGCCTTGTGATGTCTTTAAATGGTGTTTTAAAGGTCTTATTAACATCGTTTATGATTATTTTGACAAAATTAAGGTAATGTATTATTTTAGTATTATGTTATTATAGTCTTTCCATGATGTGAAGAAGGTTGGTCAAATGATGTTAAAGTTCATTAGTTGTCTATCAATGTCATCTTATGATTTGACCACCTTGCATGAACATCTTACACTTGTTTGTATAAGTTTATGCTATTTTGTGAAGTTTAAGGTAAAGTGTCATGCAAAGGAAAAATGTATATATGAAAGTCCAATGTATGTCAAAGCCAACAAGATGAAATATCCAAATAAATATAAGTATCCAAGCTCGTGAAGTATTTATCTAACTTGAATATATGTCAGGGATGTAAGATCATGTTTGTTTTGAAGGTTGAACATCTAAATGAGAGAAAATCACTCCAAAAAGAGTACGTTCAAGCACTTGTAATGAATTATATGATCCATTTTTATGTGAAAACATCTTAAAAGTGTGTCTTCAAATTCATCAAGTCATATCCATGAAAATAAAGCTTTTACAAGTCCTTAGAAACCCAAACATTACTTATAACTTCCATCAACTTCTTAGCAGACTAGTAAGGGTCAACATCATGTGCTTGGTATAGATAAAGGAGAGAAATTCATGGCATGATATTTTAAGAATATTAATTTGGTATAATTTCACTTAGTTTTGTGGTAATTATTTTCATATTGTTTCCCTCATCTTTAGGAATAATTGTTAAGACCAGTAGGTGGTCTTAAACCCTTGAAAACCCCCAAGGTCTCAGTTTTAAGTATGATTGATGCATGAATGACCCATTAAAGATAAAGTGCGTACTTAGAAAGAATATTAAATCCAAAATAATCCTTATCAAACTTTCATCTTCCATCCTTTTAGCACAGGTGACATTGGAAAGTGAGCAATATATATGCATAGGATATGTTACAAGTTTATACTTAAGGCTTGAAGGTTTTTTGTAGGGTCCAATGCATATAAATGATTTTTAAATGTTTTTCACCATGTTTTTATTTAATTTAAATCTATCCAACATGACTGATCACTTCATACTAGTCCTCCAAATAGCATTCATGTTCCCAGTGTAAGGACTATGTTATGAGGTTGCCTGCATAAAATGGTTTCAAAAGGTCTTATCCTACATTACCAAAGTCATATGAGGGTCATGACCTGAAATTAAGTGTAACAAGACTAAGTAAGTGTAAAAATACTATGAATAAGCATTTTTATGGTTGTGATCATCAAAATATATATAATAAAATCTTGAAATTTTAAAAATGCAAATGTATAGGTTTATAGACCTATAGGTCTCTTTTCATGTGAAGTGCAGTAAGCTATGTATTGAGAAATTGAGGCTTGAAGACATAAATTATGGAGATATAAAGTAAATATAGATATTGGAGTCAATTTATGATAATTATGAGAAGGCAAGGTTTCGTAATGATTCAAAACATATCAGTCCCTTGATTACCTACATTCATGTGTTGGATGAATATAAGAGATGTATGCTTGAGAGGATGTAATGTATTATATATTTTTTCAAAGAGTCAAAATAACATAAAACAACTCTCACCACTTTTCCAAACGTCATTAAAATTCTCAAAGACCTATATAGATGTTTTAAAATCTATAATATAGTTAAGAAAGCCAAAAATGACACTTATAGACCTATTCATAAAGATGGCGTGTTGAATGAGGGAAATGAGAGATCAATTTTATTTGGTCTAACATAACTTATTTATCAAATTTACATGAATATGGTCATGATATCACCAACACCTTTGTTTCTTAAAACTTTCCCCCTTAATTTTTATCTTAAGGGGAGATTTATCACATAAATCTATTTGGATTATCCTTGGTATTAAATGTCATTAATCAGGGTTCATCAATATTTATGTCCCAAATTATGCTCTTAATAAAAGGGTTTTATGGAAATATTTCAATGATAACATTCTCCTCACCACTTGGATAGTATGTGTAGACTTTAATATGATTGAGAGTCCCAAAGACAAGGTTCCCACCCTCCAATTATAATGATGCATATGAGAACATGAGGTGTGGTTTTATTTTAAAAACTAATAATTCATTATGGACCCTTTCCTCAAATAACTAACATTAGATTCCACTACATGGTTTACAATTTCCAACTATCACACCATAACTATTAGGTCAATGAGACGAGTTTTCACCCATAATGGTAATCGAGGAAAAATTAGATGACACTAAAATATTGGCACCACCATGTCCCTCCTCAAGTATGATGGATAATTAGGTGGTATCATAGTGAACACATTTTATATTGGTTTATAGAAGGAACCCAAAAAATTCAACTTCTTATAGATAGACAAAATCAAAGAAACCCATTTTATGGAAAGTAACTTGCACAAATAATTTTTGAGAGGAACCTATTAGATATTAAACACTCTAGCATATAATATTAATTTATATATTTCATCCATATGGATCTCTCCCCTATCATCCTCTATATCCTTAATTTATATGAAATGATTATACTAGTTTGAAATAATGAAATACCTAAGTAAAATGGATCCAACTTTAGCCATATTATCTTCTTCAGGAGTCATGACTACCATTGGTGTGATGTATGACTACCTAGAAAAAGTGCTTCTTCTAGAGGATATACTAGAGGGATAGGAACTTGTTTGAGGATGAAAAAATGTGAGAAAAATAACTCTATTAGGCATTTTTTATTTTAATATGTAGGGGAGAATAATTAGGAGATTTAGTGAGGCGATGATTATGGAAGGAGAAATAAATATGAGGAGGGTTTTAGGCCTATCAACATATTTTATCAGTAACCATCGTTAGATCATTATTGTTATCTACAACCATGTAATTTTCAATTTATGGAGGATATATGGAGGTTTTTGATCAAAACATAAAGGGATAGTATTTGATGTGATGATCAAGAGACAAACATCGAAATAAAGTGTTGATTAGGTTGAAATATATAACCTTTTCCACCCAATAGTCATTATCAACTTGGATATCTATAGACTCCTTAAAATATCTAGATAAATTTATGTCAAAATAAACTCACATGTTAATTAGAGAAGACTAAAATGTGTTCTCATGACATAAAATGCACCCTATAGGTTAACAAATATGGTTGATAAATGACCACAAAGGAATTGGTAGACTAGGGAGTTTGATCTAGGCTAGTGGCCAAAGGGATGTTTGGATAAAGGCTTTTAAATCCTAGGCCAATTTTGATAAAATAAAGATCATGTTTATAAGAAACAAATAAATTGATTTTCATAAGAGGTCATGTTATTCAAATGAATTTGATTTTGTCAAGGTTTGGGAACCAATAAAATGGATGCCTAAATGCTCCCACTATTGGTGAAACCATGCATTAAGGGGTTATTCTAAAAGGATATGACCAATTAAATATGTAATAAGAGATTTATTATCATAACATTTACAATGCTATCAAATACATTAGGTGGAAAACATACCTCAATTTGAGAGGGAAGGTTATAATGTTACCTCATCATAGACATTTACTAAAAAATATTATCTTAGTTGGGTGCCATCCTTTTGGTTGCCTACAACAAAAATTATAATTGAGAGTGTGTATGGAATTAAAATTAGTTTCCCACCCAAAGAGAAGTGTGTAAAGTGCAATGAGTATATACAAAACTTAGAGTTTCCCATGTGTGTTGTGTGAGTGCCAAGTAATGAAGCTAATAATGAAAATCAATGTGTACATGACAAAACCCTAGAAGATCTATATTTGTCATGATCCCTCCCATTTATATTAGCTTCAACCATGTTTTTTTTCTTATGAAAACTATTTTACTCAATATTATTTATTATGATTGAGACAGTCCCCATATATTTCATAGATAGAATATTTTTCACTATGTTTTTTAAATATTAGTAATCTTATTAAATGTCTATTAAAAATGAAAGTGTGATGAAGTGGTTAGTCCTTATTTATAATATATTTTTATGTGATGGGTAACTTTAATTATTTTAATGCATTATGTGGACCCATGAAACAAAAATTTTGAACAAATATTTAAAAAAAATTACATTAAAAAAATATAATCAAAGACTAGATCGGAGAAAGATTTTTAGACATGAGAAAAGTTTGTGATTACAATTTTTAGTGCCTAAAATAATATTTAGGAACAAAAAAATTAAGGAGAATCAATCATGAAATGTTTAATAAATATCTTTTTATTCCCTTTCAACTTTCAAAGCTCCCATTTTTTCTGAAGTATAATATTATCATCATGGGGTAAGGCTCATAGAAGGTGATTCCATGGAAGGGGGAAATCCTAAATTT
>JARHVA010004717.1:1457500-1461598 GCA_037957365.1 Torreya grandis
TAAAATGGATGATGAGATGATCCACCGAATCACCCTCCAATTTATACAAAACACATAAAATTTTTAAAGTAAATCATATAATCCAAAAATGATCCATTTTCAAGATCATACTTAAGAAAGAAAGGAAGATGAATTAGATTTATGTGTGTTGATAGCATTCTATATAAAATCACTCAAAAAATATTCTATTACAAAACCAAGTTTAACACCTTATTTGTATATATTTTACAATATACCATACAAAATTATCTCATATGTATATACATGTGTATTCACAACTTGATATTAATATTTTTATTAATCTCATAATATATTAAAAAACATCACATTGAGAAACTAAACAATTCAAAATTTCCAAGATTTTCCATTGTTTATTTATTCCATCTTGTAGTCTCGTATCCAATTAGTAATTACACACTTTTATTCCCCATTCATTTTCAATTTTTTTAACATCAATTATATTCTCCCTTTATTTAATTTCATTCTCTCCATGCCATGAGACTATCTTATTTTTTTCACCATTACCAACATCCCAAGTTAAATTGACATAGATAGTCTTCTATGAAGCAATAATGAAATTTGGAATGTGAGAACCTAAAGGAGGATTAATAGTACTAAAAAATTGTTTCCAAATTATTTTCATAAATATTTTTTCCCCTAAGCATTTTACATTAGGGTTATTAATTTTATTCATATATTCTCCAAACGAATTTTGAACTAAGACTATTGACATTTTGCACTCGAAAATTTATTAAACCCAACTCTGTCAACCTATTTGGGTCTACAAAAATTAGCCCACTTTTTAATGTGTATTTATTTATAAATATAGGTATAAATAATCCATAAATGTTTTATAAATATCATTTAAATCACTTTCAACTTTCTAATCTCCTATTTTTTAATAAAGTATAATGTTGTCACATTTAAAATTTTGTTAGATCATCATGGTACAAAACTCTTAAATAATGGTTCTATGGAAGGGGACACTCCTAAATTTTTTTATCAGGTGTTGGAGAGTGATTCTATAGGTATATTTATTAAAAGTGGTTCCCTGTTATAAAAAATTTATGAGTGTGTTGCATTTTTTTGGAAGATGATATTTGAAATTTTTTATGTTTTTAATTACAATATAAATGTAAAGGAAATTTTGTTCACTCATAAGTTTAAATTTTTTTAAATATATTTTTTTAAAAATAGGATCAACATGGATTGAAAACTTCCAACCCTTCCTTTTTTCCATCCCCTCAATTTCCCCATAAAAATTTTCCCACTGTAATTTTTTTTAAATATTATTAAAATTACTACTTTCATGCCTAATATTTTTTAAGGGTACCCAACTAATTAATAATAGTTTAATCATTATCCTAGTTGGTAAACTCAAAAATATATATGTATAATCACCTAAAAGTGGTAACTGGATGCTAAGAGTGTTGATTAAGTTAACGTATCCCTAGGCTAGACATAGACTGATCCTTGAGCATTAGACTTACTTCTCTAGTCATTTAGTAAACCATAATCACCTATAGATAGTGACAACAAAGTCCCAAAACTATCCTCTTAGACCTCAATCCAAACTAATTATAAATCTCCAAAGACGATATTAGCACCACATTTGGGACACTACAGCCACATGACACTAGTGTCCTCAAATAGGCACTATTGTACTTATCCTTAGCTCTTCCCAATGGATAGTTTTTCAAATGTGTGACCCTCATAAGGTTGGCCTAAGATTATTTTATTCTCCACACAAGAAAAATAAGCCTATAAATACATATCTAATGTACCTCTAATCAGTAGATGAAAAATAGATGTAGAAATTATTCAAACCAAAGATAAAGTTGTGGAAAATTAAGGTATTTGATCTATATTTTACCCCACTTTCTACATAATACCATATATAATATTACTAAGCCCAATTTTTAATTATTTGAAATCTAAATCATATTAAATTCATCTAAGGCCACTCTCATTATAGAATTCACTTGTGCATACATTAAGCACTAAGTGGGAGAACTACATCGAGCTTGATCCCTCTTTAAAGTATTGGTATGTAGGAAAATATCTACACAATGGAGTGTTGAGGATGCCCAATCCATCCTAATATTAAACAAAAAATTATTGTTCATTCCATACTTTTAAGGATATTAGGTTTTTTACATCAAATCAAGTTTTCTAGGTACAAACACAAAGTTATAAGTTTTGGTCATGCAGGAATAGGACCTACAGACATAGGAATAGGCACTCCTAGAAAATAAGAATAGTCCTTCAAAGGGGACATTAGAGACATATTAAGGACACTACACATAAATGACACTACTATCCATACTGGGCACAACTATCCAATGAAATAGAGGAATACCATAATCATGTTGATGATTGAGACTATTGCCTAGATCTCAACTTTTAGAACCCATATCATCTAGTCAATATTCAGCTAAGCCTCTATTTATTATTATTATTATTATTATTATTATTATTATTATTGTTGTTGTTGTTGTTGTTGTTGTTGTTGTTGTTGTTATTATTATTATTATTATTATTTAAAATAAAGTAAAAAAACTTAACAAATCAATAATTAATTATTACATATTATTTAACTTATTTAAGCATATCAACCCCTTTAATATAAACATAGGTTTTACATAATAAAACCAAAAATGTTTAAATCCTTTGGTCAACCTGACTTAATTTAAATATTTATTCAAACCCTAGCTTGCATTCATCAAAATTTTATGCAATAAATTTAGGGATGCATACTTTTGATTTTCTAATTTTTTTTAGACAACTTAGATAATTAAACTAATTTTCATAGTAGGTTTCAATTTATTTGCATATAATTTAAATTATTGCAAATAAACCCTAGTTTGAAATAACCCTAACCCTAGACACACTTAGGGTTTGTATCATTTTCTATATATACTTAGATTTTGTTTATAAAACTTAGATTCTATTTACAAAAATTAGATATCAGATTCATATATCTTCTAATTTATATAATCATGATCATTATGATAGAAGAAATAAATCACTTTTTGTTATAAAGACTTATACTTTCATTTACATGTTTGTTCCCTTTAATTTGGAATGTACTCAAAAAAGACATAAATACAAGCACAAATGATTATTTATATCAATTAAAATAAATTTTATATCTCATATCATGTTATATTTTTCCTATCTAGAATTAAATTAACAAGCAAACACATACACACATAGAGGATTTAGCACATAAGCTACCAACTATGTTTCAAGTGTCATTTTCATATATTATGTACATGAAAAAATCTCCTTATATCTCTTCATATCCATGAGGGTGATATCTCCATTACATATAACCAAGTCCATTATATAATTATTACACAAGATGATTCAACCTATAACAATGTCACTAATCTCCCTACTCAACCTATTCACACATATTCCTTATAGGGTGTGTGCCTACATGTTGAAACATAAACAGCTAGGTTTTGTGCTTGATAAAATCTATGTGATCAAATTATCATTATGAACAAGATAATTATAGGTTTAAAAAAATCAAAATCAACCACTACATGAAAATATTACAATAAATAATTTAAATCATGTTTATACATCTCCAACTAGTCAATTTATGGTAGACAATGTTACAATACTATAACATGAAATCACAAACAAATTACATCTACAACTAGTGATTCCTAAAGCATTCAAATTTATAATAATATTTCAAGTGAAATACTAATGGAAATTATTAAATCTAAGTTGATCAACATACCTCTTCTACACCCAATGAGGATATCTAGATATTTTGATGCATATCATATAATGCATGGGCACCAAACCAATTCATGTTTATAATTGAAAATGAAAATACAAATGATCATGGATACATATGATACACATAGTGACACATCATCCACACAACATGCAATGGGCACATCTACCAATTCAAAAAGGTTAAAATTTAGAAACAATACAAAACTAGTTATTGAAGTATAATTCAAAACAACAAAAGGTTCACAAAGCATAAACGCAACAACAAATAATATAACAAGCACAGATAAATGAAGTAAAACTCCCTCTCCAAAATGATGCTCAAAATTTTATATGGTATGATTT